>OZ038401.1:1519056-1632283 GCA_964036045.1 Eutreptiella sp. 'Long Island Sound 2002'
ACCGCACAGCACAGCACAGCACCGCACCGCACCGCACCGCACCGCACAGCACAGCAGCGCACCGCACCGCACCGCACCGCACCGCACCGCACCGCACCGCACCGCACGGCACAGTACCGCACCGCACCGCACCGCACCGCACCGCACCGCACCGCACAGCACAGCAGCGCACCGCACCGCACCGCACCGCACCGCACCGCACCGCACCGCACCGCACGGCACAGTACCGCACCGCACCGCACCGCACAGCACCGCACAGCACCGCACAGCACCGCACAGCATAGCACAGCACCGCACAGCACAGCACAGCACCGCACCGCACCGCACAGCACCGCACCGCACCGCACCGCACAGCACAGCACAGCACAGCACCGCACCGCACAGCACCGCACCGCACAGCACAGTACCGCACCGCACCGCACCGCACCGCACAGCACCGCACAGCACCGCACAGCACCGCACAGCATAGCACAGCACCGCACAGCACAGCACCGCACCGCACCGCACCGCACCGCACCGCACCGCACGGCACCGCACCGCACAGCACCGCACCGCACCGCACCGCACAGCACAGCACCGCACCGCACCGCACAGCACAGCACCGCACAGCACCGCACCGCACCGCACCGCACCGCACCGCACAGCACAGCACAGCACAGCACAGCACCGCACCGCACCGCACAGCACAGCACAGCACCGCACCGCACCGCACCGCACCGCACCGCACAGCACAGCACAGCACAGCACCGCACAGCACCGCACAGCACAGCACAGCACAGCACCGCACCGCACCGCACCGCACCGCACCGCACCGCACCGCACCGCACCGCACCGCACAGCACAGCACCGCACCGCACCGCACCGCACCGCAAGGCACGGCACGGCACGGCACGGCACGGCACGGCACGGCACGGCACGGCACGGCACGGCACGGCACGGCACCGCACCGCACGGCACGGCACGGCACAGCACGGCACGGCACGGCACCGCACGGCACCGCACGGCACCGCACCGCACCGCACCGCACCGCACCGCACCGCACCGCACCGCACCGCACCACACGGCACCGCACCGCACCGCACCGCACCGCACCACGCGGCACCGCACCGCACCGCACCGCACCACACGGCACCGCACCGCACCGCACCGCACGGCACGGCACGGCACGGCACGGCACGGCACGGCACCGCACGGCACGGCACGGCACGGCACGGCACCGCACCGCACCGCACCGCACCGCACCGCACCGCACCGCACCGCACCACGCGGCACCGCACCGCACCGCACCGCACCACACGGCACCGCACCACACCGCACCGCACCGCACCGCACCGCACCGCACCGCACCACACGGCACCGCACCGCACCGCACCACGCGGCACCGCACCGCACCGCACCGCACCGCACCGCACAGCACAGCAAAGCACACGACAATTCTGCAAATCCAATCAATGCAGTACCTCAATGCCGCTGTGTTGCAATGGGTAGGGGATATGTAAGGGTTACGGAGTTGACCTAAGGTCCATGCGCACACAGTTTTGGATGGGCTTGGGCAGGCAGACAGCCCAGTACGCGGGCCCCTGTATATAAAATCCCTTTTTTTTTTGACTCAGACCAAGATGAGCTGACATAGCCCGCTCACTCTACAGAACTCGAGATAACCCCTCGGGATCAAGGTTCAGAGCAGTCCAGTGCTACGATGATCCCACAGTGACTGTGGTAGCGGATCTGACGCGTAGTGAGGGGATTGGCTGAGTCTGAAACCGGGTTCTGCGGTGGGAGACTGCCACGCCCGTGGGCTTCCCAGTGTGCGTGAGGCGCAAGCGAAGAGTGACCAACTGCGCCTGAATGCCATACCCCCCCTCCCTCTCTGGTCCCGGTAGTGAGTGGAACCGTGCGATGCAGGGGTGATTGGTTCGCTTTCGCTTGCCTGTCACGCCGCATTCCCGGGTCCGCTTGGCAGAATTCCAATTTCAATTTCAATTTCGCACGAAGCCTTGACAGCACGCGGGTTCTTCTCATGAAAGGTCCTCCTTTGGATATGGACTTCACACAGAGGACACGATTGCGCAACATCCCCTTGGGACCATCGCCTTGTAACCCCGACTACATGGTTATGCCACGTGGGCCGCGTTCGCACGGCGTTTGGGGTTCAAATGTGCCCGCCCTATTGCATATTTCGGCCGACCCCCCCCCCCCCCCCGGGCGTTGTCGCGCAGCGCCAATCGTTACGGTGTTTATCCTGGGAACATGTGAGCGTGCATGATCCATTCAAAACAGCATCGGGGGTGCAGAATGCAGGACCCTGGGACCCGTGGCTACCGGCGGTGGAAGGCGGCACTGTTCGCACAGCGCGGGCACAGCGCACGGTGCCCCCCCTTTTGGTGAAAGCGCCGATGGCACAAAGATACCATTCCGTCAGGCGGGGCCCACTTTGCCTTGAGGAGGATGTGGCGGATCATGCGCACCCACCGAGAACAAGGCTGGCGGTCCGTGCCAACGCGGCGGTGAGTGTGAACGCGGTTGTGGTGAGGGGGTACAATGACCGCGGGTGCACGAGGGGTGGGGTACCCTCGGGGGGTGGCCCTGGAACGGAATTTGCTCTTGTGCGGGAGGTGTTGGACTGGCGGCCCCGTAGCTTCGACCTACCGTGTCACTAAGGGCACGCACACACCGCCAACGCATGTGAAACACGACACTCGTGACACAAGGAACCTGGTCACCCCCATGCACAGCCCCCTCCCCAGCGACACTGCCGCCATTGCATGGACCCCAAGTGGTGTGGCGCGGTAATGTTTGGGTGCCAAAATGTCTGAGAGTTACGCTATGGTTTGTGATGCCCAGTTCCTTCTCGAATACATAAATGTCGTGAGTATAACATCATCGGAAAATTGAAACGCTGACTATGATAATTAACAGACCGAAATTTGTTCAACATTGACCTGTTTCTGTGTCGACGGCTTCAAGCCATGGGACAGCGTCTTCAAGTTGTACCATCAGCAGCAGCACCTCTGCAGGGGGAATGTTTGCCCGGCGCGCTACCTTTGTATTAAGTATCCTACTCTAGCCCCAAGTTTATCCTCACCTTGGGAACTCCCCCAAGTAGATCGCACCAGACCGCAAACCTTCCGTGCAAGGCACGTTGCATACGCCGAAATATGAGAAATCAACAACACAAAATGTCACTCCCACCACTTCCAACCACCACCCTTGCCATTGTCATAAGCTGGGTGCAAAGGACTGAAGGATGGGCCAGATTCTTAGACACGGCGAGAAGGTACCCCAGATTGTTTGGTGAGGGGGGGGTGGGGGGGACAGGCACGGGTGGGGAATGGCCAAAAAAAGATATCCGGCGCGCGCCCGATGCGCTAATACTCCCCCGCAAGCGGCAGGCAGCGACCGTCACAACAACAACGTGGGGTATCACCAGACGCAGCCAATGCGCGGCGTTGGTGACTGTGCATTCCCCCTTTTGGGAACTCGTGACCGCAGTTCCCCCAAGTGTCTGCCGAGCGCTCACAAAGCAAAGGTCAAGGGTCAGCGACAGAACTGGGGTTTGGGTTAAGGTCAGGGGGCCCTCTCCGGTTGCCTGTCCGGGCACGGGGGTGACTGTACATTTGCAGTGAGCGGAGGCGATACTCCTTCGCGGAGCTCAGCAAACGCCCGAAAGGTCAACACCGACGGCCGAACACCCACTCACCGCTTTGGTTCGGCACCGACATCGCGTGCTCTGAACGCCCCTACTGAGCACCAGCACCACTCCTCCCTTCGGCGGATACGACAGAGTGAGACCGAGACCACAGACAGAGGCCTTCCACCCGGTCCCCCTCCCCACCCCCAGGGGGGGTTTCACCACATAATCCCCCCAAAATGAGGCCTCCTGCCTTTGTTCCAGGGACCGGGGGAGGGGGGGGGGGGGGCACCGCAGCAGTTCGTCGCTCCCACTTCTACTGCGGCCGTGTACTGCAGCAATGCAAAATGGGGCTTTGAGGGAACGTTTGCCTGGCGCGTGCCCAGTGCGCCCGGCGCGCCTGACATCCAAACCAATGTTACGCCCCTCTCTCCCACTGCTTTACCCCCGTCGTACCGAACTCGCGGTGCCCCTTTCCACAATTGCAAAAGCACAAGTCATTCACGCATGATTGAAAGAAGTGGTGGCGAGGGAGTGCAATGACACTATTACCCTCTCTTGGAATCGTTGCTCTTGGGCACTATAATAAATCCCCAAATCCCATTGTGCTAGGCTTGATCAGAAAATCCCATACAGATACGTGCCCCCAAATGGTTGGAGCTGGCACGGTGACCGTTGAAACTTTGCCCGGCGCGCTACCGTTCCCTCTTTGGAGCCCGCATTCCTGCGATGGGTGGGGCATTGGTGGGGGCTGGCACGGCCACACATGTTCAGTCCGTGTGCGCACTCAAGCCTCGTCCCCTTCCAACACCCCCCCTCACAATTTCCCGCACTGCCAACGGGGGTCTGCTGTCACGGCAGAGCGGTTGGTACTTTCGGGGGGACGGTGGGCGGGGGGGGGGGGGGGGGCAGGGGAGCCCCTTGTAAAGCGAACTCTGTCCACAGCCCCGGAGCAAAGCGTTAGCTGTGAACCAGCAGTGGGTGGGATGGGGGGAGGGCGGCCGGGCTATGCTGTGCTTCCATCTGCCTCACCCACTGCCTCGTCGGCCCCATCCCCGACCCCGTACCTCTGCTGCGGTCCCTCTGCACTCACCGCCCGGCGGTACACCCCCGCCCCCCCCCCCCCCCCCCTAACCAGAAAAAAGAAAAGGGCAACGCCAACAGAAATGAATGTGCACCGGGACGCTCTCTGCTTCATGGTCAAGGCATGGGCAAGACACTACTAAACCACAGAAACAATGTTGTACAATGTCTGGCGGTTGGTGGTTGGTGGCGGTTGGCGCTAGGCGGCGGTTGGCGGCGTGTGGTGGTGGGCGGTTAGTGGTTGGTGGCGGTTGGCGGTTGGCGGTTGGCGGTTGGTGGCAGTTGGCGGTTGGGGGTTGGTTCTCCTTGAGGGCTGTCCTTGTCAAAAAAAATTTGGGGTTTTAGGGACAGTGACAGTGCTGCAGATGGGGCCCTTGGGCCCCCCCAATACAAAAGATCTCCCGGATGCAGCGCCGGAGCTGACGATGGCCATTTCGATGGGCCCAGACCTCCGGCCCCCCTTCTCAGACGCCCGGTACTCTGCGCTCAGCGGTGGCGGGGGGGGGGGGGGGGCGTCCGGAGCGCCTTGAAAGTGGGCGTCCCCGGAACGAGGGGGATCAGGTCGGCGTTGAGGTCTGAGCAGACCTGTGCCTTGATGGCAGTGCAGCAGCGCAAAGAGAACCCGGGAGGGGGGGTGGGGGGGGGGGGGGGTCATCGGCAGTACCTCGAGGGCAGTCTGGACTCCGTGACCCGCCTCAAAAAGAGGGTTCATTTCAGGGGGTCATCTGACTGCCATCCCCCGTCAGCCCTCCGAATGGAGACGTGTCGGTTACGCACTATGGCAGGCAAGCGCGCAAGCTGAGCAAAACAAAATCCTCATCAGTGGGACCAGAGGCGTCCTTTGGTGTGGAGAAGATGTGCAGCACGAGGGGTGTCTTTCAGGCGACCTACGAAGAACCCCCCTCCCCCAGGGCGTTGCATGAGCGGGGGGGGGGGGGGGCAGGGGTCAGGGGGGACCCCCCCCCCCTCCTTGCCACAATGCAGCATATCCGCAAGGAACTGCAAAAATGTACCACACTGACCCATTCAGTATATACATTTGCCATAATGTCCAAAGACAGGCAATGCAACTCATCTCTTTGGGTCCATATGTTGTGCCCTCACTGAAACACCACCAGGCAACACAAATATGAAACACGGAGGAATGCTCATTGTCGTCGAATTCTTTGTCAAAGATCAATTAGAGTTGGACTCACCTAAGCTGGACTCCCCATTGCCATCCTCCTCTGAAGTGGAAGAGGAACCAGAAGAATCTGAGCTGGATGATGATCCATTATGGCTGCTTGTCTTACAAACTCGCACAGAGTTACCACTGGAGTGTTCAGAAAAAAGTGTGGAATATGCTTTTGTGCAGCATTGTATGCCTCTGCCTTTTCCTCCCACTCCATCTATCTTGAAAGCGAAAGATCGCAGTTATAACGTCGTCGCATTTTGTGCGGGGATACCATGGGACCTGGTGCCAAAGAACGTTATGGGACGCTGCGACATAATATCTGCAACACAGGGAAGAAGTCATAAGAGTGGAATGACCAAAGAGCCCTGCCATAGGTGTGCCACAGGCGCGGGAGAAAAAAATTGGCCCAAACGAAAAAAGGTTCCCAGACCCCTGAATCTTACTTGATTTAGAGCGAGGGGGGAGGGGGGGAGGGAGTCCAGGGGGGACCCCCCCCCGCGCCGAAATGAAAAATTAAAACAACCCCCCCCCCCCCCCCCCGGTCGGCACCTGTCAGCAGTCTTCAGCAGCAGGGCCTTGACAGCAACAAAAACAACACAAGAAAGAGACCGACCTTGGCAAGACCGCCCTCACAGCCACACCGCTCCCCAACGGCACGGCCACCACAGGCTCCGGTTTTGTGTGGCCCAGGGTGTGCAGCCTGACCCGCCTTCCCCGGACCCGGTGCAATGTGCTGCCGCCACCACCTCCCCCTTGGTCGCACTTGCCCAGCCCCTACCAGGCACACAGGACTATGTTCGAGGTGCTCCGCATTCACGACAGAATCGGTCACCGGCGTCGTAGTGCGCCTGCATAGCGTGAGCAAAGAGTGCACCAAAGGCTATGTGAAAGGGTTGACACAGCAGGATACGGCCGCAGATCGTCATACGCACACACACCAACACACACACACACACGATGTAAACGCAAGCAAGAACAAAGCAAGAAAAGCGGTGGAAAGAAAATTCCTCAGGGACAGCAGCGGTCCTTCCGCCGCGCCGCGCCGCGCCGCAACACACTGGGGGGCCAGGGGTGGGATAGGGCAGGCCTCAGGCAGGCTCTAACCCGCTAACCCCTCACCCTCCCGTTGCAAGAGCGGCCAGGACACTAAAAGCCTTCAATCCTCAGGGACAGCAGCGCGCGCGCACGTACACACACACACACACACAATGAGAACCGCGAAAACAAGACCGAAGCAAGAAAAGCGGTGAAAGTAAACTCCTCAGGGACAGCAGAGCTGTCCTAGACGTCTTTCGGTCTGTTGACAAATGCAGTAATGTGCAGCATTGGGTTCGGTTACAGTTCTGCCCCTGATCCCTGCCCTGTTTCCGAATCTGTGCTGCACCACCAACGGACCATAATTCACCTACGGAGGAGGTCGTGTCCTAACACACACACACACACACTTCGTGACAGTGATCAAGAGAACCAAACCCACGAAAAAAAATAGACACTCAGAAACACACACACACACACACACACACACACACACGCACACACACACACACACACACACACACACACACACACACACACACACGTTGGGAACCACAAAACAAGAACAGAGCAAGAAAAGCGGTTAAGCAACATGCGAAACCATATCCGGAAGGGTTTTCAGAGCCCTGTGCAGGTCAGACCTGCGGGAAGCAGCAAGCAGGTAGGCAACAGACAGCAATTGACTGGTGCTCAGGGCCAGCTGCCACACACACACACACACACACACACATACATGTGTGCGCACACATGTTGCAGCAACCCAAACACAGGCCCTGCAGCCAACAGTGCCCTCGAGTCAACAACGCAAGCAAGGACGTGCACGGGATATTTGGACCTCTCGTCACGCCGTCAAACAGTCATCAGAGGAAAGGACAGAGGAAGTGGGGGGGGGGGGGGGGGAGCTCGTGTAACACGTTTTCCTCAAGAATATTGCCGACTCTGTCACTACCAAGGGGGGAGGAAAAAGGAAAGAAGAGAACCATGGAGCAGGACGTACCCGTCCTGTCACACACACGATTGACGGGAGACGAACAGGCACGGCAGACAAAGCACTGCACTGCTCGCTAAACAACTCTCGTCAGGCCAAGAGCATCAAATAGAAGAAATTGTAGAAAAGCATGGGGTGGCTGGGCGCCTTTTTGTGTAGGCACACGGTATTCAACGGGGCGGTCCACAACGCTTGCTCAACGCGTGCGACCCTGCAGGCAACAAAGAGGCATGGTAATCTGTCACCAGTCACACCAGCTCTCCCTCGTCATCCGTACCAACCATGGTGCGCACGTGTGCTATTGTAGCAACAAAAGATTCGCTGATTTGGGATGTCCACACTCTCATTCCAGCCGTTACCGGGGGGATACGCACACATCATCTACCCCCGGGCAGCATTGGAGCCGCAACCACTGAAAAGCATCCCAGTCCGCATTCCACACCGTAGTAAACAACTAACGTTGCATGCCCCTTGGGTGTCCATGATGTGTACAACGACCCCTCCCAATGCGCATGCGCCCTCAGCTAGTCCTCCATCCCTCGCACTGCCACACACTTCTTCGTGGGGAGGGAGTACGACAACGGACAAACTGCCTTCACGGTTGCCTGCATGCAGTGGGGCAAGGCCGTGCCGCGAGCTGCACGTGACAGATACCCCCGCACTCCCCTCCAAGGGCAATGCAAAAGCCCATACAGCGCACAACATGCTGCAGGCACGTGCCCTGGCACTCCCCGTTTGCGCTTGCACAGGCACATTCCACGGGCACGCCCCACACTTCCTCCTAGACAGATTTCACCAATCCAATTACCTCAAGACAGCCATCATGGCTGGCGTCCAGCAATGCGGCTGGGCGTCTTTCTGTTGCCCGAAGACACACACACACACACACACACACACACACAATTGTCAACAAACAGACGAGCACAACGCAAAGTCCGAGTGTGAATCTCCTCAACAAGACAGAGCATGTTTCAATGCCAATAGGCGTCTTTCCTGAAACCATGATCACCAGGTCACGCACGCACGCACGCACGCACGCACGCACACACACACACACACACACACTTTGTGAGAGAAACCAACAAACCGACGACCAATGTGGACGGGCACAGGCAGGCAGTCACAAGGCTCTGGCTTCAAAACACCTCATCAGGCCAACAAAACAGGAAGAGTCACACACATACACACACACACACAGGCCTCATGCTGAGGGCACAGCTGCTTACAGGCCTACGGACTAATGTCGCCAAACTGTAGGTCATCCCGGCCCACTACTACTACTTTGATGATGGTGCACAGCAGTCAAGCGCAAAATGCAAACCTGTCCACATTCACCACAGAATTTTCCGAGTCCAACATGACCCTCAGGAGCCACATTCTGCAAAACAGCCACACGTGACATGTACAGGGATGCATGTACACGGAGAGGGGGGGCTGGGCCACAAAGGGGAAGCAGGGTACTCAGTCTAAAAAGGGAAAGAGAAGCTGTAATGAACGTTGAGATCAAAGGGTGATCCGACCATCTTGAGGGGATCGAGGAGACCCCCTTTGTTGGAGACCAGGCATCACGCGGGGGCGAGGCAGGGGTGGAGGGACAGAGGTGGGCAGACTCCCCATGCAGGTCAGAGAAGTGCCAACAATGCACACGCTAGTGAACAGTCCAACAGTGCCGAGGAACATGGTTTGGCTCAGACCCAGAGCTGCCACAACAATAACAAATAGGCCTATTGCCGCCATGACATGGGGAAACACGCCACCAACCCTGAGTCGGGCGTCCACCTGGGGTCCCAGCAAGGCCTCATGCAACGTGGGACATGACGGCTCTTGTCTTGCCCACCGGCCCACCAATGTGCCCAAATGGGTCCCAAAACCCTCCCCTGAAGGCAGTTGCCCCCACCAGCCCTTGGGCGCCAAGGCTGTCTCCTCAGGCACGGGTGCACCGACACTCACCCAACATCTGCCCAAAACATCTCCAATCGGATCCCCATTCCCATGGACATGTACCCCACGTTCTAGAGAGAGACTTGAGACAGTGTACAATCTGCCTGCCAGGGGACCGTGTGTATGGCGCTCAGACACATTCGCACCTACCCCCCTCCTACCCCCGTCCCTTCCTCCCTCCCTCCCTCCCTCCCTCCCTCCCATTCCTCTGCAAGTGAACCGGTGGCGAACACTGTTTGGCGAAGGTATTTATGTAATGAAGCACGCAAGATGTGGAAGGGGAGGGGACCCAATGACCCCAAAGGACAGTAAGAGCAGTGCCACGTGAGGGAGGGAGGGAGGGAGGGAGGGAGGGAGGCAGGGAGGGAGGGAGGGCCGTAGGGAGGAGGAGGACGGGGGAGCAGGAAGGGGAGGAGGACCCTCCCTCCCTCCCTCCCTCCCTCCCTCCCTGCCTCCCTCCCTCCCCTCTGACAATGACCTTACAATGACCTGGCACCAGGAATGCATGAGCTTCCAGCAACAAGCCATTGGGCACTGATACTGCCCAGTCACGCTAAATCCTCCCCTCCCGGCCTCCCTCCCGAAGCACACGGGGGGGGGGGGGGGGCGGGGGGGGCACGCAGTCAGTAGCCACGAACACCCTGGGGCGGACGGCGAGCCACCAGCAAAGCGAACCCCCATCCACCACCAGGGGGGTGACAATTAGGAATTGGCCAAATTTGGAATGGCAAAATTTGGGGAAACCAAAGTGTACCAAATTTTGCCATGGAATTTAAAATTTTGTGCCTCGTTTTGCCATTCTGTTCTACATGACTGTTCGTCCATACTTTCCAAGAGAAGTCGGCAACCCATGTTGTACTGTCTGCAGCGAGGGGCGTGATCTGTGGTCCAGTTTTGAAACCTTTGATCAATTTGTTTTACCCACTTGGTTCCCCCGGAGGGGGGCCTGACGCCTGAAAGGGAGGAGAGCGGCCACCATCAGGCGCCAGGGGAGCCGTACACCCTTGCCCCCCCCCCCCCCCCCCACGCCGTGGTGTGTGTGCAGCCGTTCGCGTGTGCTGCATCGCTCCGCGCGGGAGGGGAGGAGGGAGGGAGGGAGGGAGGGAGGGAGGGAGGGAGGGAGGGAGGGAGGGAGGGAGGGAGGGCCCTCCGGCGGAGAAACGCACCTGCGCAGGATGCGGCGCGTCCTCAGGACTGGCATGGTGCACCTCCGGCAGGTCCATGAGGGGCTTTGGCTCCCACTGCCCGGGGGAAGAGGGGTGGAGCAGGCCGGCGGGACCAAGGCCAGTGCCGAGCGTCCCCGACAACTTGCGGGCGTTAGGGGAGCTGGACGGGCGCAGCGGGTACCTCTGCGGACGCACGGAGGCAAGTGCCACCCGTTGCCCCCCGTGTGTGCCCCCCGTCCCCACCCTGGCACAGCATTGGGCTCTGCCACACAGAAATGCCCCCGGAGGTGGGCAGGGGGACTCTGGGGGTTGTTAGGAATGAGCCTCGTCAGGGTTCGTAACACCAACAGAAACGGAACTCTCGGTTTCATGGTCAAGACATGGGCAAGACACAAAACCAGAGAAACAGTATTGGACAATCTTTGGCGGCTGGTGGCGGTTGGCGGTTGGCGGTTGGCGGTTGGCGGTTGGTGGCGGTTGGCGGTTGGCGGTTGGCAGTTGGCGGTTGGCGGTTGGTGGCGGTTGGCGGTTGGCGGTTGGTGGCGGTTGGCGGTTGGCGGTTGGCGGTTGGCTGCGGTTGGCGGCGGTTGGCGGTCCCTGAGGGCTGTCCTTGAGGGCTGTCCTCAACAGTTGGGGTTCTTAAGGACAGCCCTGAGCCTCGTCCCACATGCAGCTCCACGCCCAGAACTCAGTAGGAACCAGCAGCGGCCCCCATCCAACGCAGCAGTTGCGGATCATGTGTGACGTGGGGCGCACGCCAGTGGCACGTCTGCTGCCAACAGAACCGAACGTTCACGGGGACGCTCTCTGCTTCATGGCCATGGGACGTTCTGCACTTTAAAGGGTGGCGGTTGGCGATTGGTGGTCCCCAGGGGCTGTCCTTGGCCAAAAAAAAAAAAAATCTGGCTTCTCCAGCATTCGTTAGGCATTGCCGGCACACAAGCGTGCGCACATATCATTTGGGCCCTGGAAGCGGTGCAGGATTGACTGCACCCCTAACCTGCAGCCATGGATTTCCGGCATAGCTCTATCACCCCCTACCACCAGCCTGTCAGACCAAGACCCACGGAAAAGCAATGCAGGGCCCATCAGTTCACAACCGCCAAGAGACTCTGTCCGCTTCTCAGGCGCCAGGACTCCAGGACTGCACACCGCCGAGTCAAACGCGGGGGGGGGGGGGGACTACTGAAGCGGGGCCATGGGCGCAGAGCCATGGGATCATGGGCTCCAGCGGCGCCAAGAGCTTGCGCCAGAGGTTTGAAATCGGTGACGCTCCGCGCACGCGCGCGTGTATGTGTGTGTGTGGCGGAAGTGGGGGGGGAGGTGTCGTGTTGAGGATGGCCAAAAGCCCTCGACGTGCTGACGGACGGCGGCGCAAAGGTGCGAACGGGAGGCGGGCCGTTGAAGACGATCGAGGGGTGGGGGCAGGCACGTGCGAACCGCCAGCATAAGGGGAGGGGGCGGGGGTAGGGGTGCTCCTTTGTGACGCGATGGCCCAACTCCCACTGGGCTGCCTGTGCCTTTGGGCCTTTGGTAAGCAACTGTGGCCGGGGCCTCGCTCTTTTGGGGAGGGGAGGGGGACGTCGTGGGACGGCTAGAGCCCCCCCCCCCCCCCGCAATGGGACACAGATGCGTGTGCATGACCGGGGCGGTCAGGCACAAAGGAGAAGTGCAAAGCAAAAGTCACAGAGGACAGCCCTTCAGTGACATGGCACAGGCGCCCTTCGCTGCAGCAAACACGATGGCAGATGCCCCACGGATGTCCACTATACCTAAAGTCCTATGAACCATCAGTCTGGTCGATGAAGGGCGGCAGAATATGCCACCGTACATCATGAGAAAGCTTCAACCGTCAAACAGCAGAGGGCCCCCTCCCCCTGGGGCCCCAGGGGAATGTTCCAACGCCTCATCTGCTGCACGGCAGAGCCAGTGATTGCCCACCGCCCCCCTCATGTGCCACGTCACCATTGACCCCTGTCACAACACCCCCACCCATCCCTCCGTGGGCGGGCAGGACAGGCACAGAAGCGCGGCAATGCAACACAGGGGGGCAGGGCAGCACGTGGGGCAGACCGTCAGCGGCGCCCCTCACAGCACAGGGGCGCGGCAGCCCGTCTGCCGGCCCGCGGGGGGGGGGGGCTCTTGAGCCTGGGCTTCACTCGGCAAGTGCAGTCATCGGGAGGGGGGGGCGCCCAACCCCCCACAGCCGCGCCTGCGGGCGCGGATGGGGGAGCGCACAGCCCGAGATCTGGGCAGGGTCGCTCCTCAGAGGATCCCACGTAGGATGGAGGCACCCCACCTAACACCCTGCACAATTCAAAACGACAACAACACTGTCCAAACCCACACCTCGTCCGCCTGCAAGTGGCGCGCAAACGTGAATGCTATGTTGCACCCATGTACTAACGCCGAACCAAGTGGGACGGGACGTCCCCAACTCTAGGGATCAAGGCATCCAAGGTCACCATGGAGACTTAATGGACGCGACCACTGAGCTGGGGCCCAGGTCCTTCTGTCGCGCTGCTATTGGAAGAGAGGAGGGGAGGGAGGGGTTTACGTTGAAATCCTGCTGCACTGAAGGCTCTGAAAAATGTTCTTTTGCAACAAACGGGGGGGCTCCTCCTACGGTTGTCAGCCGTTGTAATACGTCCCCTGCCCCCGCCCCTTCCTGAGCAAATACGTCTCCACATGCCCCCGGGGCCGACACACACCGGCCCCTCGCCCTTGGGCCTGGGCTCACACCTGCCCAACACCGACACACGCCCCCCCGAACCCCCCAGCACCCGTTCCCCGGATCCGACCGCCTCCTCCGTCTGAGGCACAGGGCACAGATGATGCGCGAACACACCAGCGCTTCATCCGCCGAATCGAGGGACACGGAATGGGGCACGGTGAGCCCTGCACAAAGGGCGTGCGCAGGGGTCATGAGATGGGGCAGCGGGCGTGACGTGGGCGGGCGTTGGGCACGGGAGGACGGCGGAGTGCACACAGCACAGTGAAGCGGGTGTTGGTGCACCCCCCCCCTCCAGCATCAATCCCTGGGGGCCGCTGGTGCTGGTGCTGGTGCTGGTGCTGGTGCTGGTGCTGGTGCTGGTGCTGGTGCTGGTGGTGGTGGTGGTGGTGGTGGTGGTGGTGGTGGTGGTGGTGGTGCTGCTGTTGCTGCTGCTGGTGCTGGTGCTGGTGCTGGTGCTGGTGCTGGTGCGGGTGCTGATGGTGGTGGTGGGGGTGGTGGTGCGGGTGCTGATGGTGGTGGTGGTGGTGGTGGTGGTGGGGCTGGTGCTGGTGCTGCTGCTGGTGCTGGTGCTGGTGCTGGTGCGGGTGCTGGTGGTGGCGGTGGTGGTGGGGGGGGGGGGGGGGTGGTGGTGGTGGTGGTGGTGGTGGTGGTGGTGGTGGTGGTGGTGGTGGTGGTGGTGGTGGTGGTGGTGGTGGTGGTGGTGGGGCTGGTGCTGGTGCTGCGGGCGCTGGTGCCCGCATTAGTGGTGCGGTTACCACTGCTACCTGCACTGCTGCTGCTGCGATCGGCACACTGGAGCACCACTAGCGCTTTGGATACTGCTGCTGATGCCGCACGGGACTGCGGATGCCAACGGTGCACAGCCCGTGCCAGGGCACTTTGTCCCGGGACACCCATCCAGAACCCGCAACCAACTGCCTGGGGGCAGCGCATGGGGAGGGCGGGAGGGGGTGAGGCAGTTGATGGTTGATCGACGGCAGTTCATAATCAAAGTGATGATCTAAGCCCCAAAAGTTGCCGGTTCTTGCAGTCAAATCCCACTGCACACATATCCATGGCCCACACTATTGTAGCCACCCGCCAAGCCCTACAAAACAACAGACAGACATGCGATGCGACTGGGGGACGGATGGGGGTGCTTTTTTCCCCATTTTGGCAGGGAAGGAGCAAAACACCATCCTTTTTGCCCGCATCACCACATGCTTGGACCACCCCAGTCCCCCATGCCCCGTCCTGCCGTGTGCGTAGCAGAAGACACCGCAGGAGCAGATGCTGAGCCGGAGGGCACCGCAGCAGAAGGCTCCAATGCAGAAGGCACTGCAGCGGAGGGGCCTGCCGTTGCAGGAGCTGCCGGTGCACCGGAACGCACAAGGAATGCCTTGAGCCGTGCAGCGGGCACCCCCACATCGCAACCCGGGCCCTCACCCACGGAGGGACCCGGTGCTGTAGCAAAGACTGATCTGCGGGAGACCGCCAGGGGGGTACAGGAGCGCAGGAGGAGCATTCCATTGGGTACATCCGAAAGGAGTTGACTTAAAATCATCAGTTGCCCGATCACCGAAGTCAAATCAAGCGACCGTTGTGCCTTCTTTCAGTGGCCCCAGAGGCCCCACGTGTCGGCGGGACGTGTCTTCGAGATCCGCCGAATTCGGCCGCCATCGCGGGGGGCGCCATACATTTTCCATCCCCCTTCCAATGCCCCCCTCCTGCCCCCGCACTCCCCGTCCCCTTCCCCCTCCCATGCCCCTCACACACCTGCGCCGGGTCCGGCAGTGGAGCGCGGCGGCCCCTCCCCCCCCGATGACACGCTGCCGTGCCGCAGCGGCGACAGGGTCACGGGCGCGGGCGGGCCCGCGCCGAGGCTGTCCCGGCGCGGCGCCCCAGGGCCCCCCAGGCTCCCCCGCCGGGGCCCGCCACTGTCCCGGCGGGGGCTGGGGGGGGCGCCCCCCCCGACCCCCGGCCCAGCGGGCCCTGTGCGGAGCGCCGGGGCCGGGGCCGGGGCCTGTGGGGCCGGGGGCAGGTCCGGGAGGGCGACGGCACTGGGCCCGGGCGGCGCGGGGCCTGGGACGGGGCCGCGGCCGACGCTGGGCCGCCGGGCCCCGGGGGCGTGGCGGCGCTGGCTCTGGGCGCAGGCGCTGTGGCAGGGCTGCCGGGCGGCGTCCAGGACGAAGCCCGTCTCCTCGATGACGGCGCCGCAGATGGCGCACAGGAAGCACCGCGGGTGGTACTGCCGGCCGTCCGCTGTGATGACGTCGCTGACGACGGGCAGTCCGCAGGTGTGGCACTTCGGGGCTGCAGAGGGAGGGGGGGGTACAGAGGGAGGGGGGTGCAGAGGAAGGGGGTGCAGAGGGAGGGGGGTGCAGAGGGAGGGGGGTGCAGAGGGAGGGGGGGGGTACAGAGGGGGGGGGGGTGCAGAGGAAGGGGGGTACAGAGGGGGGGGGGTACAGAGGGGGGGGTACAGAGGGAGGGGGGGTACAGAGGGGGGGGGGTACAGAGGGAGGGGGGGTACAGAGGGGGGGGGTACAGAGGGGGGGGTACAGAGGGAGGGGGGGGTACAGAGGGGGGGGGTACAGAGGGGGGGGGTACAGAGGGGGGGGGTACAGAGGGGGGGGTACAGAGGGAGGGGGGGGTACAGAGGGGGGGGGGGGGGTACAGAGGGGGGGGTACAGAGGGGGGGGGGGTACAGAGGGGGGGGGTACAGAGGGGGGGGGACAGAGGGGGGGGGGTACAGAGGGGGGGGGGTACAGAGGGGGGGGGGTACAGAGGGGGGGGGGGTACAGAGGGAGTTGGGGGGGGGGCTGCATTGGATTTGGATTTGGGGGCCGATCTTAAGGCACACAGGACGCATTGGGTGGAGCACGATGGTGTCTTGGACGGCTCTGCCTATCGGCCGGCCATGCCATGCGATGCACTCCCAGGGCCCTTGATGGACCCTCCCGTTGCGCCCTCTGCGTTCCTGGGCCAAGTGGCTGTGCCGGGCTGCGCCCCATGCCCTTGTGGGGAAAGCGTGTGCGGGGGGGGGGGGGGGGGGATGGCGTGCATTGGGACGGGGCCTCAGAGGCGGTCAGACAGGCGGTTGGAGGTTGCCCAAGCGGTTGGGGGCGGTTACTGTCGGTTACACACGGTGGCGTCAGGGGGACAGTGGCTGGGCATAGGCTGGGCGGCCTGGGGGAGGGGGTCCCCCTTCCAACGCATCCCTGGGGGGGGGGGGGGCTGATGTACTGTTGCGTGTCACGGCCCCGCCAATACCCCCGCCCCCCCCCCATCCCCCGGCACAGCCCCCCCCCCCGCTGCGGGATACGAGAGTTGAATGCTACACTACTAAAGCAAGCAGGCGAGTGCAATACAAAAAAGTCAGAACAAACAGCTCTTCAGTGACATTGCCATAGGCGCCTTTCGCTGTGAAACAGGAAATACCCCGAGGTACAGTGCATATGGGGGCTCATTCATGTAACACGCACAAAGCTACTCCTACTGAAATGCCGGACACAAAGTTCAAATACACCAGACCAACATCAGTGCACCCCCCCCCCCCCCGCCGAGGCCGGCGCATACCCGTCTTGGCGCGTTCCGCATGGAGGCACGCGGTGTGGAAGGGCCGCCCGGCGTCGTCGGTGACGAACGTCGCGGCGGTGAAGGGCTGGAGGCAGCCGGTGCAGCGGAAGCACTCGGGATGCAGCTGCCGCCCGAGCGCCGTGACCAGGCGCCCCACGATGGGCAGCCCGCACTGCCCGCAGGTGGGCCCTGAGGACACAAGTGCGGGGGGTATGGACTGCGGCAGATGTGTGGGTGCGGTGGCAGCGGCGGCGGGGGGGGGGGGGGGGGGGGCGTTGCGGGGGAAGTCGGCGGACCTCGCGGTCGGGGGGTAGCGCACGTGCCGTTGGCAGCATCTTGTAAAGGGAAGGTATGCGGGTAGCTGCTTGCCCTCAGTCTTCAAGGGTGACTTCCACAGCGGACTGTAGCCTCAAACCCAAGAAACTGGCGTAGCACAACAGGTCAACAAGCAGATGTCATTGTGCGTGCTGAGGTCCGCCGACATCCCCCGCAACGCCCCCCGCAACGCATGTGGTGAGGGTCTGTCAGATTCTGATTCATGTGTTGATTTGTTGTCAGATTTGCAACAACTGTGATTGTTCCACCTGTCACAGACCTGATGAGGCTTTATGAGCCCGAAATCGATGGTCTGCGTGCGCTACCCTCCGGCAGGATTGACGTGCCGTTGGCAGCGTCACGAGCACTGGCTCAGTGGGTGAGAGATGTGGAGGGCCCCCTCTTCGACGTGTCGCGGGGTACTGCCGTCGTCCCTGTCCACCCCCCCCCCAACGCCATTGGGTCGTGACGGTGTGGCAGGCCACGACCGGGACGGCAAGGCCTTGGGTCGCCGCCCACACGGGCACCAACGCCAGGAAAGGGGGTGATGAGGGGGCTCCTTTGTTTTGTGGGGCAGATCACGTGTGCAAAGGTGTCTCTTTGTACGTGACGGACGGTGTGTGCCTTTGCCGGTACCTTTGGGGCGGGGGTTGGGGGGTCAGGGTGTGGCCACCCCCCCCCCGCCTCACACAGCGTTATCCCCCTCCCCCCGCCTGCTCCACACAAGTTTATGCCCCCCCCCCCCTTCCTCCCAAACGCTGTGGGATGCAGATGTTGATGCCCCATGAGGTACAAGGCTGCAGGGCAACGAAAGTCAGAACACAAGGCTCATCCATGACATGGTGATAGGTGTTTCGCTGTGATATGAGGATCACCTGCGATGCAATGAGGGCTCGTTCACCTGATCACCCCTCGGTCCACCGAGGTCCGCTCATCGGCGTTCGAGTGTCTGCGGTGCCTCCCAGTGTTTGGACAGCACTCCGTGTGCCGCATATCTCATCGACATCGCACACCGGCCGCGGGATATTTCAGGGACAGTGCCCCTTGCATCCAGGCCACTGACCATCAGGAATCCCCCCCCCCCCCCACCGCACCAACGGCACGGGCAACAGCCCGTCTCCGGGACGGCCGACCCCCGGAGTAGTCAAAACAGGGCAAGGCATCCGGGGGCTCCGTTGACACAACCAAAACACGTTTGGGCCCACAGTGGGTCAGAATGAGCAGTGGCGAGAGGCCAATGGGCGCCGCCAAAGGCAACCAATCTGACACCAAGGCCTTGTGCCAACCCCCCCCCCCCCCCGCCCCACCACAAACTACACAGGGCACAAACAAAGGGATTGCTGACCAGCCGTTGCATGGCCGCCCAAAAGCGCCATAGTGGCACACCCAGCTCCAAGGCCCACCACAGGCCCAAGGCATTGGGGTGTGCAATCGCCCCCACACAAAAGGACATTCCCGGCGGTTGGGGAGGACCAACCATGCACTAACCGACTCAACTGGTTTCTGGTCGCTTTAGCCTGCATTCAGACAGAACCCTCAGGCCCCCACACCTCTTCCATCACATCACAAAGAGGGCCTGTTACCCCAGAAGCACGGTCACCCTGAGCCCCCCCCCCCGCCTTCATGTGTGTGTGTGTGTGTACCAAGTACTCCCGGACAAGAGCAACTAAATGGAGGACGTTTGCTCTGATCAAGTGCCGGGTGCAGAGCCCTGCGACAGGGCCCGGGCAGAACGGGGGCTGTGTACTGACGGTGTCGGGTGTGCACGTCCTGCGGAGACCAAGCAGCCGGGGGAATTGCAGTCCAGCCTGGGGACGTCCTGGGGGACGACCTTGTTCGGGAGGGGCCCCACCAACGGGGGGGGGGGGGGGGGCGACAGCCACGGGGGGTGAGGGGGCGGAGCTCCAGCGTGCACGGGGGCCCCTAGGGCTCCTTTTGGGGGGTCTGGGGGGGGGGGGGGGCAGCCCATCCCCCCCCCCCCCAAATGGTGCTGAGTTGTTAAAAGGAGCCCCGGGGGCCCCTCCCCCGCCGTCTCGGCGTGGGACCCGCCGTGGGAATCGGGGGAATCGGGCCAGTCGGGTGGTCCACAACGCTTTGTCTGCTGGCGGGAAATGGTACGCATGTTTGTGCCGGGGGCATCCGGCGACCGCCTCCTTGTGGCAGGGGGGCCGTGCTGCCCCCGCATCCCCATCGTCACCAAAGCCAGGGCTTAGGGACCAGGTACGAGGACAGCGACCCGTCGTTTCCGTCGGAGGTACTGCTTCACAATCCATGGCAAATGACGCAGAAACCGCACAAGCGAAGGAGGGGCCCCTGCCCACTGCACACACCTGCCTCAGATATGGCAGAGATATCTGAGTCCGGGGAGCACTTGGCGTGGTACGGCTGGTTGTCAGGGGTGGTGAAGAATGAGGAGTCCTGATGAAGGCGGGCACAAGACAATAGGGCATATAGAGGGCGCATGGACAGCACATAGAGGGTGTGTAGAGGGTGTGTAGGGGGTGTGTAGAGGGTGTGTAGGGGGTGTGTAGGGGGTGTGTAGAGGGTGTGTAGAGGGTGTGTAGAAGATGTGTAGAGGGTGCGTAGAGGGTGCGTAGAGGGTGTGTAGAGGGTGTGTAGAGGGTGCGTAGAGGGTACATAGAGGGTGTGTAGAGGGTGTGTAGAGGGTGTGTAGAGGGTGCGCAGAGGGTGTGTAGAGGGTGTGTAGAGGGTGTGTAGAGGGTGTGTAGAGGGTGTGTAGAGGGTGTGTAGAGGGTACATAGAGGGTGTGTAGAGGGTGTGTAGAGGGTGTGTAGAGGGTGCGCAGAGGGTGTGTAGAGCGTAGAGGGTGTGTAGAGGGTGTGTAGACGGTGTGTAGAGGGTACATAGAGGGTGCGTAGCGCCTGCATAGAGCGCGCGTAGACATTGAGGGTGTGTAGAGGGTGCGCAGCGGGTGCGTAGAGGGTGTGCAAAGGGTGCGTGGAGGATCCACCCTGCCCCCCTCTGTAACTGGCTCCTCCGCTATGCATGTGGTCTACCCTTGTCCCTCTGTCCGTGCCTCCTCTACTGTTGATGGATCCAAGGCCTTGTTTGCTCGCTGCCCCCCGTGCAGTCTCCCCGTACTCCCCCCCAGTGCGGCAAAGGGGCGCCACGGCACACAGGCACAGGCAGTTCACCTCAAAAGGCTGGTTGCAGTAGATGCACGTGAAGCAGCCTTCATGGAAATGACTCCCCAGGGCCCGCACCGAGACCTCAAAGATCTTCTGTCCGCACTTGGCACATGTTGGAGCTTTGAAGAGAGGACCACAGACACAGGGTAGTGGCGTGGCCACTGGTGATGATCGGGGCTGATGGTCCTTGCAACACCCGTTCCCACTGTCCCTTACTGCTGCATGGCGGAGCAGGGGAAGGGGGGGGGGGGATGGCGGTGCACCCTGTAGACCCGAGCTGTCCCCCCCATTTGCGGCTGAAACTCGTACGTGCTGCCCAAATTTGGGGCATGATGATGAACAGAGTGTGGGGGCACGGCCTGGGAAGAGCAGGGGGCCCAATGAAGGGGAATTAGTTGTCGCTGGAAATGGGGGCAGTCATGAGATGGGGATAATGCCACCACCACTCTCATCCATCACCGCGTCCCAATACTCGTGGCAGTAACACACATCTTCAACGAACAGCACTTCCTGAGCTGCATACTGCAAGCAGCATTCCTCAACCGCGACACAACCCATACTCTGAAATTAACTTGTTTACAGAGTTGGATGTGTGTATTACGAGGCTCGCGCGTGGCAGGAAGACAGCAACCAATCCGGCCATCCACGTGTCCCCTTGAACAGCATCAACACACCCTTTCCCCAACCCCTTTGCACGTCAATTCTTGTGACAGGGGTGGCGTCAATGCAATTCCAATTGCTGTCCACATAACCCACAACTGGGGGCTGAGTCATTGCCCAAGCACAACACTGTGCACTGCATACGTACCGTGCGCGGGGCATGTCCCAGGACACGTTGTGGTGCTTAACAGTGCGCGCCACACGTCCACAACGTGCCCTTGGTGGGCCATCCACCGCTTTAATTTCGCCGGAGGGGGGGGGAGCTCCCACCCCATGGTAAACCCGCCCCAAGAGAGGACCCCCCCCTGGTGAACTATTTTGAGATGGGGCGGCTTTGGTGGCCACCCAAAATTTTTGTTGCGACCGATGCCATTGCTCTATGATAATGTTGTTACTCCCTGGACATCTGAGAACGGATGTTGTCATTTTCGGGACGTTTCAGAATTCATGGCAGAAGCAAAGACAACACAACATCCCGCCTGCCATCATAAGCCAAATGTGGAACAACAGTTCACCGCTGTGCAACACATGCCGTAGGCAGTGGGTCCTTGTCTGAAATTGCAACACAGATGTACCAGGGAAAAATGCGATCCTGCGACACCCAGAACTGCCACTGTCCCCATGACCCTCAGTGTCCCTGACACACATCAACATTCAATTTGCATGCCAGAGTGCTGGCTGTACAACCACCACGACCCTGAATACCCAATTTAGCCATTGGCGTGTCTCAAAACATCTGCAGCCCCTCCTCCCATCCCATGCCAACCCCCCCCCCCCCCCATGAGAGACCCCCTTAATCAGGATTTTGGGATGGGACCCCCCGTATGGTGACTTGTGAGTTGTCACGTGTGTGTTGGTTGAGACGAAATCAGCACAACAGGCAGCACATGCAGATCACAAGAAGGAGAGAAAAGCTTGTCAAGAGCCGAACACGGCCCTGGGCGCCTTTCGCAAAAGGTCTGTAGGAATAGTGTGAACAGTGACCCTTTGCCGGGAAGAGAGGGCGACATCATAGACATCTGCAGCACATACATTACAGGCAAAATGATAATGAGACAACAGGCCCAAGGTATCAGCAGGATGGAGGACTGCCAGCCACCCCTCCCCCGCACCAGCCCTCCCCCCCCCACCCCTTGCCAAAGTAAAATGGTGGATGCCTGTGACAGCATGTTCGTTTGAAAGGTTCCGCCGCGCAGTGCTTTGGGCTGGGCCCAGGAGCCCCATCACATCCTTCCCGTGCCCCTACGCCCTCGTCCTCAGCAGAATGTTGTGTGTATCCAACTCGCCCCACGGTCCCGCGCTTCGATATGTTCCTCTTGCTAACACCACGTTCCACGTGAGCTTTGCGTGCGGCAGCCCAAACAGGGTCCATACAGCACCGTGCGACCTGCTTTACCCATGAACCATCGTTGCATTTCGCAAAGGAAAGCCGGCAGGGAATCATCCATGATATGACATTCCTCGACCAGTATTTGATGCCGGGGACTCTCGTTCTCTGTTTGTGAGATTTACCGGATATGACCAAGAACAGCATTCCGTTGTCATGGGTCTTGACAGGCTAATGCAGCAGCTTCAGGTCATTGTGAAGGTGGAGAGGCAATTTGTAGACTACTGTCGGCGCTCGTGCACCCCATCATGGTTGCATGCACAGATGGTTGCCTGTTGGTGCGACTTCAGCCGCCAGTCCAGAGATGATTTGCTTTGTCTGCTTTTGAAAGGAACTGCGGCTGGCTCACACTGCGAGTGCGTTCCGGACTGACCCAAGGGAGCTCCACTGATCACTACATTCCTGATCTCCCCCTGCACATGCAGTCAGTGAGTGCCACACCTGACCACATCCTCCGATGCCCCTCCCCCTGCCATGTTCATTACTTCCCCCAGCATGCAAATGATTTCAGTCCGGTGCCCGAATTTGCAACCTGGCGTCAGCCCATTACTGGGCCCCTCTGTGATCCCTTCACTTTGCTACATCATCTGTGCTCTCTCTATGGCATGCAGAGGACGTCCCGTGTGCCAGAACCCAACAAAACACTGTCTATAACCACAGCTCCGCTGCATGCGACGCTGCCCCAATTCGCAAACTCGCAAATCCCCCGAAAAACCACCACCAATCGGCGGCACTGACACCCCGGACCACTGATGCATCACCAACATCCACAAAGGGGATGGGGTGGGACTCATACCCTCATGGTGTCGAATGCAATCGTAATGATACATCTGCCCATCCTTCTCGACATACGAGTCTGCAAGCAAACGAGAAGAGATGCAACAACGGTGCTCAATCAGCAACACCAAATACAACAACACTACACCCCACCCCACCCCACCCCACCCTACCGCACCACAACCCACTGCACCGCCCGCACAGCACCGCCACACCACACCACACCACACCACACCACACCACACCACACCACACCACACCACACGACACCACACCACACCACACCACACCACACCACACCACACCACACCACACCACACCACACCACACCACACCACACCACACCACACCACACCACACCACACCACACCACACCACACCACACCACACCACACCACACCACACCACACCACACCACACCACACCACACCACACCACACCACACCACACCACACTCGCACCCCACCCCACCCCACCCCACCCCACCCCACCCCACCCCACCCCACACCACCCCACCCCACTGCACCCCACTGCACCGCCCGCACAGCACCGCACCCCATCACACCACACCACACCATACTCCACACCCCACCACACCCCACCTCACTGCACCACACCACACCACACCACACCACACCACACCACACCACACCACACCACACCACACCACACCTGACCACACCACACCACACCACACCACACCACACCACACCACACCACACCACACCACACTACACCACACCACACCACACCACACCACACCACACCACACCACACCACACCACACCACACCACACCACACCACACCACACCACACCACACCACACCACACCACACCACACCACACCACACCACACCACACCACACCACACCACACCACACCACACCACACCACACCACACCACACCACACCACACCCCACACCACACCCCACCCCACTGCACCGCCCGCACAGCACCGCACCCCATCACACCACACCACACCATACTCCACACCCCACCACCCACCTCACTGCACCGCACCACATCACTCCTCTCCACTCCACAACAAGGCCTGCCAGGATCCCACCGCCCCTGCAGTGCGCAGGACTGGTACAACACACAGCCGCATAACGCACCAGACCTGGCAAGCCCCTGACGTCACACACCTGCGATGGGTTGGCGGCAGAGGTTGCATTGGATCGTGGGGTCGTTGATACCCGAGAGAATCATGGGCCCCAAAGTGCATCAAAATAACGGTATGGCATTAGAGGCCCATGTGCTGTGGCATGTTACAAATGTGCAAGCGCCCCTAAAATGTTGTGCATAAGAACCGGATGCTCCACATGTAATTCAAAGGCAAATGCAACATCAAATGAACAAAGGCCATCAATGTCGACACCCATGCAGAAGAGTTCCATCTTCCTTCTTGTATACTGGCGGGAACAAATAGTTCCAAAATAACCCACAAAAACAAAAATGACCATGTTATGGGACATCCCAGGGACGAGCCCTGTCCCCCAGCTAGCACATGTGCAACGTACGCCACCCTTTGTCTTGCGAACACAAAAATCCCCCCAAAATACGGTTCAAACAGCAGTGTACGATGGACAAGGTGTTTGGTGTGCACGGCAACCTTATGGAACTCCACAACACCTCCCTAAGCACACGATAGCCAACCCATACAAAGCACAAAGGGGGAGGTGTGCGCAAATGAGACTGCACAACACTGAGAGGGCTGCTGGATTCTCATAATCCCGACCATTCCTTGAATACTTCACACATACAAAGTTGTCTCCTTGCGTGGAAGGCCCAAGAATTCCAAGGGCTTCTACAAGTGTGGTACTGCCTGTCTAGCACCTCGGGGCCAGGTGCAGGTAGAGAATCAGGCAAGATGAGCACTAGAGGTCCTATAATTCAGGGATACCATTCCCCCATATCCTGTGTTCCAGCCATCCTTGCAAGGCAGATCACAACAGCCCCCCGTTTCCCCGATCCCGTAGCATGAATCCTGAACTCTGAAACTCCGTACCTAATGAATTCAGGTACCAAAAAAATACGGTACGAACACCAAGTGTTCGCTGGACAAGGCATTCGTTGCACAAAGAGGCGGGGGTAGTAGTGATGAGCAACCAGCGGTGCATGGCGACGGACCCTCATGCTGCCCCATTTCCAGATGCTATGCAATCGAGCAATTCCAGTTGAAATATGATAACCTGAGGGTGTTGGGTGTTACATTGTGTGGGTATGCCCATTGCCAGCCAGAAGTTCTGCCAATGCTAATGGGGGATGCGTGTGATACGGGGAAAATTCTTTGAGTTTGAGCAGGCATAGCAGGCATGCTACTGGGGCCTGTCCTTGGAGGTAAGGTCCCTTGAATGATGGAAAATGGGCCAAGAATGCTGAAAACAAGCAACAGAATGGCGATTGCTGCCTGAGGAACGGCATGCAATGCAGACCAGGCTGGGCCTGGGGGGTGCCACCATGGGGCAGTACCTGCACCACGCGTGCACCGTGTAACGCGTTGGACCAAACTATGGGGAAAATGCCCATCCTTGGAACCCCAAAAAATGGTGCACCCTAGAGGCTTCTGGGCTGCTTGTTGTTACTTTCTACAGGTTTCTACAAGTGCGCCGCACATTCACGGGCCCTACACACCTGCAGTGCCCCAAGGTACGCCCAGCATTGAATATGTTTTCACAGGAGTCCCACCCGGTGAACACTTGGTGAACTGCGGGGGGCACTTGCGCGGCACCCATGCCAGGCCACCGTTGCGGCGAGTACACCCGGAACGTCCTGATTTTTGCCCCCTCCAAAAATGGCCACGGAGGAGAGCAAATCCATCGGCCACAAAAATGTATCGGCACCCCTCCTTCCCACAAGCATAGCACAATCAAGCGCACAATGCAATCACTTCCTCTGCCGCAAGTGCCACAAATGTTTCATCTTTTTTTTTGCGGCCAGCAGACATGGTCCGGAAGCTGCGAAGGTGAGCTCACTTTGGTCTCATGTTACATCACGAGTACTCCGCCCAAATCATACAGCATCTCCAAAACAGGCCTACCCCTCACAAAAAGAGGGGGGACACTGTTTTCTCCTTCCGACGCTACAGAGAAATCTGCCTGGCAGCAGCCACCATGTTTCCTCTCCACATGTGGGGGTTGAAACAGTTTGAACCATCGGGGGGTCCGGGGTAAGGGAAATGCCCTCAGATGCACCTTGGCGACGGGTGCCCGGACTGTGATACCTTGGGTGGCAGCAAGGGACTGGGGCATGGACAAGCAGAGAACTGGATGTCCCATGGAACAAGGGCACGTTGTCACCCCCAAAGCAGCACCAGTGGGAGTGTGAAAAGGGCCCTGCCTCACTTGGACTAATGGATAGTGCGCTCGGTGTTCAACCATCCTTCCTCGAGAACCGACGTTTGTCGAACGCTTGGACATGCCCCATTGGAACTGGGCTGGGCTCACCCGCTCGCCCATGGGGCCAGCAGGCGTGGCAGCAGGGGTCACAGACTACACGGCAGCCATGTGTCTTCCAGCCCCTGCCGCCCCCCCCCCCCCCCCCCCCCACCCCCACCGCCTCCTGCAAAGTGCAGTTTCCACGGTCCACTAATCTGCGCGGCCCACTTCACCAACCGCTGTGCACTGCCGGCAGGGGCCCCTCCCAGGCCTCCCATTCTCCACCGCCATCCCCCCCCCCCCCCCTGGGATGCCCGTCCCTTACCTGCGGGCAAGAGAAAAGTACTGCGCTCTGTGCCTTTCCACGTTCCCTGCTCTGTGCCGTGGGCGTCGCATGCACTCCAGCGCATGGTTTCCTCCCGTTCCCCCTGCCCCCTCCCCCTTTCTTCCCCCTCCTGCCCCCTCCGACTGCAAATGACGAATTACGAAATGCAGCCCGACCAACAGGGGCCATGGATGCGGGGTCGAAGAGGGGGGCGGCCTGACAACCCCAACACACATCCCTACGACGCACTGATCAGTCTGAGGCATGTGCGGCAGGAGAATGTTGTTTCAAAGTTGTTTCAATACGAAGAACGCCGAGAAAACCGGGACGCGTTCATTGTTCCGCGACCCAGGCCCTGCAGCCGTGCCAGGGGCCGTGTTTGCCCCCGCGGTCGTTATTGCCCGTTATCATTAGGTCTTATTAGGTATGGCCCAAAAGGCAGCCCAACATATGCGCCAGCGAAGCGATGAGGGCCCGGTATTGATACGGCCGCTGATGTACGGCGTCCGGCCCAATCGTGGGCAGGGTCAGGGCATAGTGCTGGAGGATGGGGACGCCGGCCTGGGCCATGATGGCGCGGCTGATGGCGTTGGCCCGGGCGATCCGGTCGTGATTCAGGAACTGGAAGTGGCACAGCGGGTGAGGGAAGGCCCGGCGGTGGACGGTGCTGAAGTCCTTCCAGATGAGAGTAGCCCGGGGGAGGTGCGTCTGTAGGGCCTGAGAAGCGGTGGCAGGCATGGCACGGCGCGGAGTAGAACTTCGTAACACCGAGCCCTGACACAGGCCTAGGACTGAGAGGATGAGAGGGGGGGGGGGGGGGGCAACGGAGACAGAGGCAGGAAGAGGACTTGTTTGGTTTTGGTTCGACCCCCTGCACTGGAACATGCACAACTCAGTCATTCCTGAATGCAACCCTGTCTTGTTTGTCTCCGTCTGTCTGTCCTGCCTATCCCCACCATGCAAGAGCTCTGAATGCACATCACAATGGTTGTTTTGCTTTTGCACAGTGACTGCACTGCATTACTGAATGTGCTGCCGTTGTGCACGCCATGCCCTGGCTCAGTGGAGCTGATGTACTGCCATAAATTATTTGCTTGCTTGCCATGTTGTGTGTCCATATGTCTGTCTCATGTGTTGTCGATCCATATCTGTCCATTTCTCTGTCTGACTGTTTGGCTGTCTGTTAGTTTGTGTGCCTGTCCGTCTGTCTCTGCGTTTGTCTGTCAGTTTGTTTGTGGGTCTATCTGTGGTGGACGGACAGAAAGACAAGACAGACAGGCAGAAAGATTGGCAAACAAATAGATAGACAGATGAATGGAGAGACAGACAGACAAACAAACAAAGAGACACCCGATAGGTAGACAGACAATTAGACATACAACAAAAGGGCATAGAAACAAACAAATGGATAGGCCGACAGCTAGAAAAACAGAACTACAGATGGATGGACAGTTAGATAGACAGACAAATAGGTAGAAAGACTGACAGGCTCTCGGACAGGCAGACAAACGGGGGATAAACGGACCACCGGACCAACGCATTGACTCACAGACAGACAGACAGACAGACAGACAGTCAGGCGGATACACAGCCACACAGCCACGCACAAACGGACAAGCAAAACGATAGAAAGCCATACAAACAGACATGTGAACACACACGAAGACAAACAAATAGACAGGCAGCTAGATATGTGTGCCAATTGCCAATTGCCCCGCAACGGGGGTGATTCACTCAAATGCAGTTCATGCCTTTGACAGTTCTTGTGGTGACGTGTGATACACACTTGCACTGGATTGAGCCGGTTCGTAGGTCACTATGGTACACTTTGCCTCGGCTGTGTGCCTGTTACTAGCCTGGCTCTCGTTTTGGAATGTCCATCGGCGCATTGCGCATTTGCCGTCGCCTGTGGCGGATAACTATAGGTCTGCCACTGCCTATATCACTGTCGATGTCTGCACCGCTGCCTGTCTTTTCACCCCTCGCGCCCTGACGAGCTTTTGCCTGATGGCCCTCGGCTCCCCCCCGCTGACCCCCTGGGCCGCGACACGCTATGCACCGTGGACCGTGCTGCACCTGCCTTGGCCAGGGCATTTGTAGCTTCGTTATATATCAGTTTATTGTGTCCATAGACATGTATCATGGACACTAGGGCTATCCTATCCTGCAGTAAAAACAAGAATTCCTCCCATACATCATGGTGCCTGACTGGCTTCTTTCCCTGTGCCATCCATGCACGCCTTTTCTATAACCGCAAGTTGTTAAAAATGTCAACACACCACTTGGAGTCACTGTACAAACATAGGTCCTGGGTGTTGCGCACCGCGTGTATACCTGCTCTGACTGCCGATACCTCCGCCCTATTATTGGTCTGTGGTCCCACTACCGGCTCACTGATGTTACCATACTCCGCAGGAGGGAAGTATACCCCGTACCCCGCCCGCTGTGCGTGTGTGTGTGTGTGTGTGTGCACTGTACTATTAACGAGGGTTGATGGCTATTAATGTCCTGGCCGCTCTTGCGACGGGGGGGTTAGGGGTTAGCGGGTTAGAGCCTGCCTGAAGCCTGCCCTATCCCACCCCTGGCCCCCCGGTGTGTCGCGGCGCGGCGGAAGGACGCCGTCCTGAGGCTATGTGCCCTCCTCGGAGGCCCTCCCGTGGCCCTGTCCTGGGCCCTGTATGCCGCCCCGGGGCGACGCCGCCGTCCGCTGCCCTGCTGGGCCTCCCCCCTCCCCCCTGATCATGGGGGCTGGCACGACCGCCGACCCTCCGGAGGGCAAGACGCCCGCTTGTTGCTGCAGCTGCAGCCCCCCCCTCTGGACCGGCAGACACCGTTGTCCCCCCCCCAACACCCTGGGATGCCCTTCGTGGTGGCGGCTGCAGCAATGCCGCACCCCCCTGTGCCCTTTGCATGACTTGCACGCTGGGGCCCTGTGCTCATCGCACAAGGTCTGCATGGGGCGCCGCGGCTGCCCCACCCTTTTGCCCCCCGCCCGCTGCGCCCTCTTCTGTGGGGGGGAAGGGGGTAGGGACTCTGCCTGTTGTCCTGTGACTGCCCCTGGGGGGGGTTCCTGCTCCGCCCGTGTAGCGAATGTCGCCGCCGCCGCCCCCCCCGTAGCCGTCCCCTGGGGGATGGCAGTCAATCGACATCTCCTGTCCCCCCCCTGAGGGGTCCCCCACCGCCGCCTCCGCCCCCGGCGCGCCGCCCCCCGAAAGACTAGGGTGGGGTTCGACCGAAGCCCCCTGATCCTGCCCCCCCCCTTGGGGGGGGGGTTCGCGGCCCCCGGGGGGGGGGTCGGCGCCCTCCCCTTTGGCTGATGACCCCGCCCGAGCCGCCGTCAGCCGGCGTGAGATGTCCCCGAAAATGTCCGCCAGCCCCCGGGAGGGGAGGGAGGGGGGCCGGGGACGCGGCTGAACCCCCCCCACTCGTGCGTGTCCGCCCGGGCGTCCGGCTGGCGCGCGTGGCGCTTGGACTCCGCGTGCCCCCCCGTGCCCGGTGGCTCCCGCCGGGAGGGGCGGGGAGAGCGGGAAGGGCCTCCTGAGCTCTCCCTGCTGGTTTAACATACCGGAGCCGCTTAAGCTGTGTGCCCCCCCCCTGGAGACGCTTGGGGGGGGGGGGGGGCGGGAACTCCTCCTGGCGTCGCGCGTGCTCGTGCTCCGGGCGTGCTCGTCGCGTCTCGCGCTCTGGCGAGGATGATTGCGGGCGGGGTCGTTTGCGTGCGCTGGGCGAGCCCCGTGCGGCCTGGGACGCCGCCACGGGGCCGGCCCCGGCCGGCCGCGCGGGCTGCAGCCACGCCCGCAGTGCTCGCGCCGCCACGCGTGCTTGTGCCGCGTCCATGCGGTGCCCTTCGTGCGCCCGTTGGCAGCAGTGCTCGGCGCCCCGCTGCACGCAGGCGGCACAGGGCGGGGCCCGGTGTCGCGCACACAGGGCCATCTGCGGCGGCGGTGCTACGCGGTCCGCGTCCCCGCCTCCGGCCCCGCGCCGGTCGCGCTGCACCCGCCGGCGCGGCAAGCGTTGAAAGGGCCGCAGGGGCTGCTGTCCTGGTCCTGCCGGGGGGAGGTAATCCAAGAGGAACACGTCCTGCCGCCCCGCTCCCGGCCGCGCCAGGCGCCGCGCCCACAGCGCTCGGCAGTGTGCCTCCAGCTGGCGCATCTGGAACAGCATGGCTTCCGGGCGCGCGAACAGTGGGCGCGCCGACCGCCCCACACACCTGAAGCCCCCCAGCGGCAGCAGGGACTTCGCCATCCATACCTCCTTGCCCTGCATGAGGTCCCCTGCCTGTAGATGCGGCTGCAATGCATCCAGGGCCATCTTCAGCACTTGGCCCCTGGTGCGTAGCGGCAGGGTGACCCCCCGCAGCCGGTGGTCGCTGGGGGCCGGGAGGGCCCGTTCCGCGTGTGCCTCGAAGTCCAGGGCCAGCTCCACGTATGTCACATGGCCCTGCCCTGGTAGCCACCGCAGCTGGCCTGCCCACTGCAGGAGCGCCACCGCGAAGGATGCCTCCCATGGCCATCCCGGCGGCGGGCCGGCGCGCAACGCCAGCAACGCCGCTGGTGGCGCCGGGCGATGTGGGCCCGCGCCCAGTTGCCCCCATGGGTAGCCCCGGCGCGCATCGGGAGGGCGTCTGCGCGCGATCGCAAAGACCGAGGGGCCCGCGCCCGCGTCTCGGCGTGCCGCGACTTCCGCTCCCATGCGCGCCGATAGCACCGCCAGATACATGCCATAGAGACGGTACATGAGCCGCCCCGCCTGCTCCACCCCCTCTGGCTGGACCAATGCCGCCGGCAACAGGCCCGTCGCGCGCAGGCACACCGGCCACGCCTGCGGGAGGGCCAGTGCCGGTAGCGGCGCTGCCTCGGCCTGCACCAGCGGGAGCCAGGCGGCCCGTTGCGCTTGCCACTGCGGGCAGTCCCACAGGAGGTGGACCTCCGTCTCCGGTGGGCCCCCGCAATAGGGGCAGGCTGCTAAATCCGAAATTTGATGCTTCTGGACCCGCGCCCCGGTCCATGTCGCCCCGGCTTGCAGTGCTCGCAGCAGTGAGCGCTCCGTCTCCGAGCCGGCCACCGTCATGCCCTGGGAGCAGGCGGGCCTGCATACCTCCGCCCCCAGCCCCCCAAAGGTGGCTGGTCTGCGCCGTTCCAGCGCCGCCAACGCGGTGTATCGCTGCGACTCCCGCACCCGGTGGCATACTTCGCCCCAGTCCCCCAGGACCAAGTGTAGCTGTTCGCGCTGCCCTGGCACGCGCCACACCCACCAGCCGTGCACCGCCTCCCAGCGCAGCTGCCGGACCGACTGCAAGGCCCTGCCCACTGGTCCCGTGTCCGGCGGGCGGTCCGTTTCCTCCAATATTGCCTGGACTAGCACTTGCCCGGCCCCTGGCGTGCGTGCCTGGCGGGCTAGCCATAGTACTCTCGAGTACTGGAGGCGCCACATGGGGGAGACCCGGTGCCCCGGCACCAAGACCGCCCATAGCACCTCCTTTGCCCGCGAGGTGCGTGTGGGTCCCCACAGTGCGCGGACCGCGGCCAACTCCAGTCGCGCCACGTCCCGGGAGCCGACATCTGCTAGCTCCACCCCGTACATCGCCTTGGCGAGGGCCAGCGTCCCAATGGCTACTTCCCGCATGCGGAACGTAGGCAGGCACCCCACCCGCCGCAAAATGGTGGTCCCGCGCGCGAACCGCTCCTGGAGCACCGGTCCGGTGCCCTTCTCTGGATCCAGGCGCACTCCGATCCCGAGCTGCTTAAACTCCCGTGCCAGCGGGACCGGCACCCCGTGCAGGGTGACCGGCTGCGCCTGCTGGTCGCTCATCCGCCATGAGCTAGACTTCGCGGCGTTGGCGCTCTGCCCGGTGTCCGCCAGCCAAACGGCCGTGCGGTCCACGACCGCCTGCGAGTCGGGGACCCCTGGCGCGCCGGGCCGGGGCTCGAGCGTGATGGCCTGGGTGTCGTCCGCATATCCCAGGGGGCACAAGTCCGCGCGCCCCGGGCCCTGCGTCCGCAGGCGCGGTGAAGGCAGCGGCTGCCCCGGGGCTGCCCGTGGCTGTTCGAGCAGCGGCGGGAGTGCGGCGGTCGCCACCACGACGTGGCGTCGCATTGTGTCAAATTCCATCTTCCACACCGTGGTGAGGATATTGATCAAAATGACGCTGAGCGGGCACCCCTGCAGGATGCCGTTGGTGGCTTGCCACCACGCCCCCAGCGCCCCTGCCAGGCGGAACGCCCGCCGTAGCTGCCGATACATGGCCGCCAGGGCGCGCAGCACCCCGTCGTCCATGCCCAACTCGCGGGCGATCCGCAGCACCACCGCTTGCGGGATGAGGTCAAAGCACTTGACATAATCTAGGCTCAGCCCCTCCAGCCGCCATCCCTTGAGCCGGGCCAGCTCTAGGAGGACCTGCGTGACCGTGGCCGCATCTACGGCCCCCCGCGCCAGGCGGAACCCGAAGGCCCGCGGATGGACCCAGGACTCCTGCCACCGCATTACTTCCCACAGACGGGTCCCCGCCCACAGTCTGTAGACCATGGACAGGACCGTCAGCGGGCGCGTGCCCAATGGCCCCTCCTCCCCTGGCTTGGGGATGAGGGAGGTGTATCCCTGGGCCAATAAGGTGGGCCACGGGCCCACCTCCTCAATCAGCGTGAGGAGCTGGGCCAGCCAATTCAGCACCCTGTCCGGGAGCGCCCGCAGGTCCTGCAGGCTCCACCCGTCCAGGCCCATGGCCGATGGGCGCATGGCCATGAGGCGGCGCCTGAGGTACGGCCCTGTCAGCTGCTTGGCCAACATGGGTACGCGATACAGCAGGTGCCCGTACTTCGCCACGAAGGCATCTGGGCAATGCTCCGGCCCTTCCGCGTACTTGCGGTTGATGGGCCCCCACGCCGCGCGGACCAGCTCGTCCATCTCCTGGACGTTGGCCGTGGGGGTTCCATCCGGCCGCGCAATAAACACCACCGGCGGTGAGAACCCCTCCTCCTTGAGCCATCGGTACACCGCACCTGGCTTGGTTCCCCACTCGGCCTGCAGCCAGGATCGCCACGCCTGCACTCGCTCCCGGTCCTCCCGCTGCACCTGTGTGGCCGCCAGCCTCTTGAGCTGCTCTATGCACTCGTCCAGTGCCGCCGCGGACGGCACGGGCGCCCCGGCGTTGGCTACCGCCTGCGGCGTCAGCGGAAATCGGGCCAGTTCCGGCATCTGCAACTCGTGCAACCGCTGCACCCGCCGGCGCAGCGCGCACCAGGAGTGGGACGTGCTCTCCCCCCTCCCCCGCACCCTGTCGGCCGGCCGTTGTGGGGGGTGCGCTTGCCGCCGCAACGAGCGCGCCGCCCCCTGCGCGGCGTGTATGCGGGCCAGTACCGACGTCTTCGGCCCTCCGCCTGCCCGCATCTGCTTGGGGCATTGCCGCACCTCGCGGATCAAGGCCGCCGTGCCCCGCCCCCGTGGCAGGGCCATCGGTGCCACCGGCAGTGGGTGCACCTGGTCGACGTCCTCGGGCTGCAGGGTGGGCACCGACAGCGCCAGGAGGGACTCCTCTGCCGCCCACGTCCAGTAGGACCACAACGCGTCCACCTCCTGCAACGCTAGCAACCGGTCCCAGTCCGGTTGCAGCGGCGCCGTCAGCCGCTCCTCCAGCTCCATCCGCAAGACTGATTCCCTCTTGGGCACCTCCACTGGCCGGGGGCGCACCGCTCGGACCAAGCGCTGCGCGGCCCGCTCCATGGCCAAGGTGAACACCACCGGGAGGTGTCCCGGGATACCCGTGCCGGGCAGCGCCGCGACGTCTGTGACCATGGCCGCCACGCGCGGGTCTGCAAGGACCCCGTCTATGCGGGTGCCCGGGTGCACCCCCTGCCTGTGGTAGGAGCACTGCAGAGGACGCCCTGTGCCTGTGGCAAAGGCGGCGTCCACGTCCACGAGCCGCTGCGTCAGCAGGTGCCCCAGGACCACTGGCGGCAATGCCCCCAGCTCCCCCAGGGGGAAATTGAAATCCCCCCCGACGACGAACGGGGCATTCCCCAGCCTTGCCGCGTATTGGAGTACGGAGTCCCACAGCCCCGCATTGAGCTCCGGGTCGCCCGGCACTCCATATACACAGAGCACATGCAGCACAGTGCTGCCCGTTCGCACGGCGACGCGCACATGCAGGAACCTCGCTGACAGCCACAGGTCCCACGCCAACGGGTCCGCCTGCCTGGTTTTCGGCAGCTTTGCCGCCTCCGCCGCGTGCCCGTCGCGCACGAGCACCGCGACGCCCCCCTCCGGAACGTCCCAGATCCCCCGTCCCCGCGTCTCCAGGGGCGCCCCCCAGAACACAATCCACCCCCGCTGGCGCAGCGCCCCCCGGAGCACCCGCTGCCCTGACGCAGACAGCTTGGTCTCCTGGACCAAAATGACGTCCACGTCCCACGACGTCACCTCATCCATGTGTAGACGCAGCGACGTCGTGTTGACGATGGCCGTCCGCAGCGGCCCCGGGTGGGGGTGGACGTCGCCGCTCAGCAGCGTTTTCAGCCCCGCGGCGTCACGCGCACGGTATACCCTGTCCGCCCCACACCCTCCTGTGCAGGTCGGGGCAGGGGCCTGCCCAGACCGTGCCCCCGCAACGGTCAGGGCTGGGGTCTGCCAAGACCGGACCCCTGCCCTGGCCAGGGTCGGGGCCTGCCAAGACTGGGCCCCGGTACAGTTCACTGCGAGGGCCGGGCGGAGCTGGAGCTGGTGCTGCCCCTCCCCCCCCCCTCCAGGTCAGCGTCAGGGCCTGAGACCGGGACCTGGGGCTGGTCCCTGCCAGGGCCTGACAGGACTGGACCCCTGTATCGTCCTGGGCCACAACCTGCCCAGGCTGGACCCCTGTTCTGTCGTGCACACAGTGCCGCGCCATCAGGGCCTGGCAAGACTGGGCCCTGGCGCTGGCCAGCGCTGGGGCCTGACAAGACTGGGCCCCTGTCGAGATCAGTCCCAGTCCCTGTCCCGGCTGGACCCCCCTGCTGACGCGTGCACGTTGATGCGCCACCAGGGCCTGGCAAGACTGGGCCCTGGTGTGATTCAATGCTGGGGCCTGACAAGACTGGACCCCTGAATAGGTTAGAACCGGGGCCCGAGCAGGCTGCACCCCCCTGCAGGCGTGCGCAAATTGGAGCGCCAGCAGGGCCTGACAAGACTGGACCCTGTCGCCCAAGAGTGGGGCCTCTGCCACCGCCAGCGTCCACACAGAGGCTGGCCGTGCAGCCCACAGCCACAGGTCACCAAGACCCACCATCAGGAGGGCCAGAAGGGTCAGCGTGGCCAGGGTCAGTGGCGGCACCCTCCCCAAGTTGGGTCCCGGGTTAGGCTCCACGTCCCCGCACTCCAACAGGGCCTTGCCCGTGCCCCCTTGGGTGAGCGACGGCCCGCTGATGCGCACCCTGCGCACCCCATAGTCCGGCAGCCGCCCCCGCGACCGAAGGGGCCACGGGACCCAGGCCCGCGGCGCCCACCTCCCCCCCCCGCGCGGCTCGAGCAGGGCTACAGGAGGTCCGGGCGCTGTGCGAGGGCGGCGTCGCTGACTCCCTCCATAGGTGCTGCCCCCGCCGCAGCGGCGTCTTCCTCGCCACCCCCCTCCTGTCCCGTCTGCTCTGAGGGGGGCGGGGGACCCTGCACCCTGTGGAACTTCCCGAGGCGCTGGACTCGCTGGGGGGGGCGCTGCATCCCCCTGACCTCCCACACCCGGTCGCGGCCCCGGGAGTCCGACGAGGGTATCCAGACCCCTGGCCAACCCTCTGGGACCCCTGTCAGAGTGAGGTCCCAGCGCGGGCGAGCAAACCCCGAGTGCGGGAGGTGCTCGCATCGGACTATGCGAACCTCCCCCGCATCCCCCCCGAATACCTCCGGAAGCTCCTGCCGAAAGGCCGCCCAGCCATCCTCGGGCAACCCGTAGTGGAGGGGGTAGCCCCCCACCCGCACCACCACCTTTCGCGGAGATATCTGCGCCCCCAGGAGGTCCCCCACCGCCTGCGCCACACCCTGAGGCACCTGCTGTGCACCGAAAAAACGGATCCCCACTCTCCCCTCTTGATCCCCTTGGATCAGCCCCCCGAAATAGCCGCAGATCTGGGGGTCGGAGGAAAGCTTGACCCACAGATCGGGGAGGGGGGCCCTGGCCGAGGCTGGAAGGCGCACCCAGAGCATGCCCCCCGGCACCGGCGAATCCCCCCCTTGCATCCAAGGCCTGCAGGTGATCCCCTTGTGCTTGCCACTGGCCCTGATCACGGCCTGGGCCTGCACGAGGGGGAGCACCACTGACGCCTCGCAGCGCTTCCCCTGCGCGTCCCCTGCTTCCTGCATCGGGTACGAGGAGGGGTCGCAGGGGGCCACAAACTCGCGCAAAAAATTCTGGACCGTGGCCCGGGTCCAGCCCCGCGCCCTCCTCTTCTCCCCCTGCCCCAGCAGGACCTGGGGATCGAGGGTGATGGCCACCCGCACCTGAGCCCCCCCCCCGAGGGGTTGGGGGTCTTGCAGGGGGGGGGGCTCTGCGCCGTCGAGCTGCCCATGCCCCCCCTCCCCACCGCCGTCCAGCATGTCTTGGTCCTCCTGGTCCCCCCCCTCGTCTGCGGCGCGGCGCCACCGGATACGGAGTGTGTGGCCCGGCGGGGCCGGGTCGACCTCCCCCTCCGCGGCGCACTCCCAGGGCCCCCTGTGGGTGAGGGGCTGGCAGTGCAGGGCGCCCCCCTGCACCTCCAGATCGGCCCTGGACAGATTCAGGGCCCGCAGCAGGCGCTCCACAAAGCAATGCGCCTTTGCCGCGGACTGCACCAGGATGACGGTGGAGACGGCCTGCACCGCCTCCCACTGCTGCAGTGCGGCGCCGGCAATGTCCCGCACCTCCTCCGCGGTCGCGCCCAGAACAAGGAGCTCCTTGAACGCGGCCCCCTTGTCCGCGACGGGCCACTCGGAGACGCGGCCGCGGGGCTTGATCTGCTGCGCCCCTTCCGCCCGCAGGGGGGCGTAGTCGCGCTCCGTGAAGGGCCGCGACAGCGACATAACGCCCGTGATGCGTGGCGCGCCCTCCAAGAGCCGCAGCAAGTGCTGCGGGGTGGGCTGCAGGGGGGCGCTGAGGCCTCCAGGGCGTTGCGGTGCCGGCCGCACCACAACTCGGGCCCGGCGCGCTGATGGCTGGGCCTGCCCCCCCCTCGGCGCCACGACAACCTGGGGCCCACTCTGTGCTGCCCCACGCGCCCGCGATGCGGCCGCAGCGGCGTAGCCCGTCGCAGAGGAGCCGCCAGCAGGTGCGGCCGAGGCGGCGGCAGCCGGCGAGGCCCCACTCGTCAGGGGGCGGTACTCCTCCGGCAGGCCCACAGACCAGCGCGCTGCCGTGGCCGTCAAGGCACGATCCGCGTGAGGGACCGCATCCCACACCTCCCGAGTGTACGTGGGGGGCGGGAGGCTCCGCGGCGGCGGGGGGCGGCTGGTCTCGCAGTAGACCCTGCCCCTGCACTGCCCCGCATGCTGCCAGGCGACCCCGTACGTGTCCTGCGTCCAGTAGCAGGGCACCTGCCGCGTATCGGCCGAAGCGGCCACGCTGGGGTCCCATGGCCGGCCGCCGCGGTAGGGATTCGGCGGCCCCTTGGGGATGTTCCCCCCGCAGGTGCAGGGCAGCGCGTGCACATACCTGTGGACCGTCTCGTCGTGGCGGTTGGTCCACGACATCCAGCAGCACCCGGCCGCCGAGCCCGCCGCGCGAGCTGCAGCTTGCGCCCTCGGTGGAGATGATGTCGTCGATGTCGCCGCAGCCGCGGCGCCCCCCGGCGCACGCCCACTGCCCCTGGGCTGGGCAGGGGCCTGCCCCTGTGGCTACTGCCGCTGGGCGCGGTTCTCGTCCCGCAACCGTTGGAGCTCCGCCTGGAGCGCCTCCACCTGCCGCTGCAGCTGGGCGATGAGCTGCGCCTCCGGTGACGGCGGGGCAGGAGGTGGCGCAGAGGGCCCACGTCCACGAGATGCGCCCCGCGGGTGGCGCGCCGGCGGCTGCAGCTGGGCGCCGCCCGCTGCCGCGGCCGCGATGCCAGCTCCGGCGTGTGCGCCACGGGCTGGCGCCTGTAGGTTGCTGTTGTCGTTGTTGTTGTTGTTGTTGACGTTGACGTTCGGGTCCTCGTTGCGCATGTTGGCGAAATAGGGCGCCATGGCGGCCGCGATCGCGGCCCCCAGGGCTGTCACCATGTCGTTGTCCATGTCGAAGGGGTGGTGGCGTCACACTGCCGCGAAGACGCAAGCCCACGGCCGCGGAGCGCAGTGCTCTGGCGCGCGCAGTTACGCGTATACGGGCTGAGAGGTGCGCGCTTCGGGCTGTGGGCAGCCCCAGGCGCGCCCTGAAATGGGCAGCCAGCCGGACAGGCCTGTCGCCGGCTGCCGGGGTGCGGCGGAGGGGCCGCAGACGCGAGCGCAGTAACGCGCGTGCGCACGGCCGTATGAGGACGGTGCGGCGCACGGCGACGAGCGAGCACAGCGTGTGCCGCGCGCTGACGCGTGTATGTGGGGCAAGGCGTGAAGCCCAGATCCCCGCGCGATGTACCACCGGAGCTTGGCTCTCAGTGGGGTTGCCCTGCTACCACGTGGCAGGGGCCAAACAAAGCAGGTGTACTATTAACGAGGGATGATGGCTTTTAATGTCCTGGCCGCTCTTGCGACGGGAGGGTTAGGGGTTAGCGGGTTAGAGCCTGCCTGAAGCCTGCCCTATCCCACCCCCGGCCCCCCGGTTTGTCGCGGCGCGGCGGAAGGACGCCGTCCTGAGGCTATGTGCCCTCCTCGGAGGCCCTCCCGTGGCCCTGACCTGGGCCCTGTATGCCGCCCCGGGGCGACGCCGCCGTCCGCTGCCCTGCTGGGCCTCCCCCCTCCCCCCTGATCATGGGGGCTGGCACGACCGCCGACCCTCCGGAGGGCAAGACGCCCGCTTGTTGCTGCAGCTGCAGCCCCCCCCTCTGGACCGGCAGACACCGTTGTCCCCCCCCCAACACCCTGGGATGCCCTTCGTGGTGGCGGCTGCAGCAATGCCGCACCCCCCTGTGCCCTTTGCATGACTTGCACGCTGGGGCCCTGTGCTCATCGCACAAGGTCTGCATGGGGCGCCGCGGCTGCCCCACCCTTTTGCCCCCCGCCCGCTGCGCCCTCTTCTGTGGGGGGGAAGGGGGAAGGGACTCTGCCTGCTGTCCTGTGACTGCCCCTGGGGGGGGTTCCTGCTCCGCCCGTGTAGCGGATGTCGCCGCCGCCGCCCCCCCGGAGCCGTCCCCTGGGGGATGGCAGTCAATCGACATCTCCTGTCCCCCCCCTGAGGGGTCCCCCACGCCGCCTCCGCCCCCGGCGCGCCGCCCCCCGAAAGACTAGGGTGGGGTTCGACCGAAGCCCCCTGATCCTGCCCCCCCCCTTGGGGGGGGTTCGCGGCCCCCGGGGGGGGGTCGGCGCCCTCCCCTTTGGCTGATGACCCCGCCCGAGCCGCCGTCAGCCGGCGTGAGATGTCCCCGAAAATGTCCGCCAGCCCCCGGGAGGGGAGGGAGGGGGGGTGGGGACGCGGCTGTACCCCCCCCACTCGTGCGTGTCCGCCCGGGCGTCCAGCTGGCGCGCGTGGCGCTTGGACTCCGCGTGCCCCCCCGTGCCCGGTGGCTCCCGCTGGGAGGGGCGGGGAGAGCGGTGTACTATTAACGAGGGTTGATGGCTTTTAATGTCGTGGCCGCTCTTGCGACGGGAGGGTGAGGGGATAGCGGGTTAGAGCCTGCCTGTGGCCTGCCCTATCCCTCCTCTGGCCCCCCGGTATGTCGCGGCGCGGCGGAAGGACTTCCGCCTCGGTTTATGTGCCCTCCTCTGAGGCCCTCCCGTGGCCGCGCTGCTGCTCCTGCGTGCCCCCGCGCGGCAGCACTGCTGCCCCTGGCCCTGCCGGACCGCCGCCCCCTCCCCCGGACGAGGGTGCCGGTGCGCGCACCGGCCCTCCGAAGGGCATAGTGCCCAGTTGCTGATGCACCCCCCCCCCCCCTTGAACCGGCAGGCACTGTTGTCCCCCCCCCCCCAGCACCCTGGGATGCCCCTCGTGGTGGCGGCGACAGCAATGCCGCACCCCCCTGTGCCACTTGCATGACTTGCACGCCGGGGCCCGGTGCTCATCACGCAGGGTCTGCATAGGGCGCCGTGGCTGCCCTGTTCGCTTCCCCCCCACCCGCTGAGCCCTTTTCTGTGGGGGGGGAGGGTGGGAGAGTCTGCCTTGGTTGCCCCGGCCCGGCCCCTTGTGGGGAGGGCGGGTCTTGTTCCACCTGTGCTGCGGAGGTCTCCGCCTCTGCCCCCTGCGCGCCACCCCCCGAGGGATGGGGGTGGGGGTCGACCGATGTCCCCCGCTCCTGCCCCCCCCCCCCCTTGGGGGGGGTTCGCGGCCCCCAGGGGGGGGTCAATGCCCTCCCCTTTGGCTGATGACCCTGCCCGCGCCGCCGTCAGCCGGCGGGAGATGTCCCCGAAAATATCCGCCAACCCTCGGGAGGGGGGGGGGGGGATGGGGACGCGGTTGTACCCCCCCCCCCCCCACGCGTGTGTGTCCGCCCGGGCGACCTGCCGGCGCGCGTGACGCCTGCACTTCGCGTGCCCCCCCTTGCCCGACGGTTCCCGTTGGGAGGAGCGGGGAGAGCGGGAGGGGCTGCCTGAGCCCTCCCCGCTCGTTTAACATACCGGAGCCGCTTAAGTTGTGTGCCCCCCCCCCCTCCCCTGGAGACGCTTGGGGGGGGGGGGGGACTCCTCCTGGCGTCGCGCGTGCTCGTGCTCTGTGCGTGCGCATCGCGTCTCGCGCGCTGGTGAGGAAGATTGCGAGCGGGGACGTTTGCGCGTGTTTGGCGAGCCCCGTGCGGCCTGGAACGCCGCCACGGAGCCGGCCCCGGCCGGTTGCGCGGGCTGCAGCCACGCCCGCAACGCTCGTGCCGCCCCACGCGCTTGAGCCGCGTCCATGTGGTGCCCTTCGTGGGCCCGCTGGCAGCAGTGCTCGGCGCCCCGCTGCACGCAGTCGGCACAAGGCGGGGCCCGGTGTCGCGCACACAGGGCCACCCGCGGCGGCGGTGCCACGCGGCCCGCGCCCCCACCTCCGGCCCCATGCCGGTCGCGCTGCACCCGCCGGCGCGGCAAGCGCTGAAAGGGCCGCAGGGGCTGCTGCCCTGGTCCTGCCGGGGGGAGGTAATCCAATAGGAACATGTCCTGCCGCCCCGCTCCCGGCCGCGCCAGGCGCCGCGTCCACAGCGCGCGGCAGTGCGCCTCCAGCTGGCGCATCTAGAACTGTACTAGTAACGAGGGTTGAAGGCTTTTAATGTCCTGGACGCTCTTGCGGCGGGAGGGTTGTACTATTAACGAGGGTTGAAGGCGTTTAATGTCCTGTACTATTAACGAGGGAGACCCATATGTGGAGGTAGTGCAATCGGCATATTTGACCTGGCACGTGGGCGGGGTTGTGCATAAGCTCGTGTTTGCGTTTATCCACGGAGTCAGAACCTCTGTGGTGTGGCGGGCTTAAGTAACTTCCGATGACGCGCGCCCGTGTCCCATGAAAAACAGGGTCCTCACCACTGCCGTGTCGTCATCATTCACCTACATCCCCTGCGGCCGTGGGGCTGGGGGGGAGGGGGGGATCGGGGATTTGGGTCTCCGTCGTTTGGGGGCTGGCGGTGTTGGTGGTAGGTGTGGTGAGCGTAGTTGCATCCGCGAGTGTGCTGGGGCTGCTGATTGCACCCGGGGTCGTTTGTTGGCGCCTGCCGGGGCAGGCGCTGTCCTTTTGCCCCGACCTTTGTGCGGGGTATTAACCTTGTGGTGACCACGTTGGCAGCAGTGTCGCACACCCCGCTGCATCAGGGAGCAACACGGGCACGGCGGCAGTCCGTGCGCCCGGCAGACCTTGGACAGCGGTCTGCGGTCAACATACCCTGGTGCATGGTGGCCTCTAGCACAGACACACGGCACTGGCGCAGCCGTTTACACGTTACGCACGCCGGTAGTTTGTGGGCTGGGCACGTGATGAAATCATGGATGAGGGGGCCAGGTCACACGTGGCCGGGGCCGTCGGTTGCGGCGCTCTCTTGCGCATGACTGTGTACGGGGCTTGGGCGGCTTTGCCTCCCCCCATAACCGGGTAGAAATCCCCTGCAAAATTTGTTGCGCCTGCCCCCCCCTTCGCGCAGAGGGAAGATGAGGGCATCAGCCCAGTGTTCAGGCTGCCTGTAAGTGCACGCTGCAGGCGCTTCCTCGACTTCTTGCTCAGTTTTTCGGCGACGATACTCATATGGTCTGTGTGCGTTTGTGCGCGTGTGCGTGCACAGCGTCCAAGTGGACTCACAATAGGAAGCCAGGAGTTGTACGTGCTTGTGCATGGCGTCACAGCATGCAAAATATGGGCGGCGATTGAGGCCTGCCACAGGCGGCCAACCCAGCGGCACTAACAACGTGGCGCGTGTTATGACTTTGGCTGGGTGGAGTGAGCCCGATTTGACCAGTTTCTGAAGTGTGCCTAGTGCCAGGCGCAGTACTCTGGCCCTCTCGTGTAGTGGCAGTGTGTGTCCCTGAAACTTAGCCTGGGGTGCCGCAGGCAGTGTGCGTGCTGCGTGCTCTTCAAAATCGAGCGCCAGCTCAATGAAGGACACTGTGTCTGTGTCTTCCGTCCACTGTAGCGCCCGCTGCCAAGCTAGCAGGTCTGCCAGAAAGGGCTTTTCCCATGGCCAGGTGTGTGCGGTGGGGTTGTGTAGGCATACCGGACGTGCCGGGGGGGGGGGGGATGGGACCCACCATCTGATGGTGTGTGTGTGTGTGTGTGTGTGTGTGTGTGTGTGCTCTGTACTTTTAACGAGGGTTGAAGGCTTTTAATGTACTTTTAACGAGGGAGACCCATGTGTGACTGCTTGCTGAGATAGGAATTCCGAAGTGTACACCTGAGTGTGTACCTTATTGGTCTGCCTGTGTGTGTGTGTGTGTGTCCCTCTGTGCGCGCGTGTGTGTGTGCCTATCCCTCTAACTGTCCATCAATGTATTTGCCAATTTGTCTATTGTTCCATATGTTGTCTTCCTGCCTATCCATCAGTTTGTATATTTGCATGTCTGTCTGTGCATCTATCTCTCTGCCTGCCTGCCTGCCTGTCTATCTATTTGTCTTCCTATCTCTCGGTTTGTTTTTCTATCTATTTGTCTGTTTGTTTGTCGGCCTCTGCGCTTGCCCCTCTGCCTACCTGCCCGCATATCTGCATGTCTATCTGCCACCTGCCTTTCTGTTTGCTTGTTTGTCTGCCCATCTGTGTGTCTATCTATCTGTCTACCTGTGTGTCTGCCCGCCTACCTACCTGCTTGTCGGTCCATCTATCGCTCCGCCTCATCACCCAATCATATCCATATCACATCCACATCAATCATACCCATACCCAGCCCCATACCCGTGCCGGCGAGCCTATCTGTTTGTCTGTCTAATTGCCTGTCTACCTGTCTGCTTCACGGTCTCTGCGTGCCTGCCTATCTCTGCGTCTGTTTGTGTACGTGTCTACCCATCTGTCTATCCGTATGCCTGTCTGTCTGTCTGCCTGTCTATCTGCTTGTCTGTCAATCTGCCCATCTGTTTGTGTCTGAGTGCCTGCCTGCCTATCTATCTATCTGTTTGTCCCCATACATCACTCGATTACATCCAAATGGCATCCACATCAATCTTACCCATATCCACACCAGCCAACCTGCCTGTCTGTCTACCTGTTTGCCTACCTACTTGTCTTTTGTCTGTCTATTTCCCTGCTTCCCTGTTTGTCTGTGTGTTTGCTTGTCTGTCTGTCTGCTTGCCTGCTGTCTATCTACCTGTCCATCTGTCCATCTGAGTCGGCATGTCTGTCTATCTGCCTGCCTGCGTGCTTACCCATCTACTGCCTGTCCGCATTGTTTGTCCGTTTGTTTGTCTGGCTTGTGTGGCAAGCTGGCTGTCCGTCTGTCTGTCCATCGTCTATCTGTCTATCCACCTGCCTACCTGTTCATCAGTCTATCCGCCTGTATGCCTGCCTGCCTGTCTATCTGCTTGTCGGCCCATCTATCTGGCTATTTGGCCATCGATTTGTCCGCCGACTGAGTGCAGACCGAGCGGCACGGAGGTAGACAAGCAGGTGAACGGAGAGATGGGCGAATGGACAGAAGGAAATACAGAACCACGGACAGATGGACCGACAGACTAACGGTATGTCGGTAGACAAACACACACGTGGAAAGACGGAGAGCATGTGTGTGGGACGCCCAAAGAATTCAAGCAAAGCTCAAACTGCAAGGTTCAACATTCCTACTGCCGACCAATCATCAGCGAAACCATGAGTTCTTTGTCCCGGGGCCTCGCTGGCAGGCCTGCGACTAGGGTGGGGAAAAATCGGCTTGCGCGGGGGGGGGGGGGGGGGCGTTGGAGCCCCTTTCCCGGACCCCCCCCCTCCTTGGCTCCCGTGACGGGGCCTTGAAAAAGGTCATAGATGGTGGCAAATAAAGTTGAACTTCCAATGGGGGGGGGGGGCAGCAGTGGTGGTATTTATGTCCGGTCAGACAGAAACACACAGTTCGGGTTTTCGTCAGTGGTAGACTTGGCTCCAAGCAGTGGGGAGGGAATGTTTGCCAGGAGCAAGCAGTGGCCGAATGGTAATGCAGCCGACCGCAGACTTTTTGATCGGCGGTTAGAACCCCAGACGGGCGCACATGGCGGCGCCGCCGCCGCCGGCAGTCGACTGGCAAGGATTCGAACCGCCGACCGAAAAAATTGCACTTGGCTGCGCTACTATTGGACCGTGAGTTGATAGTACGCTCTTGTGCAGAGAAGAAGGAAGAGGGTTCAAGGAAGGTTAGATTTGTATGAGGGAAGGAAAGGAGCTGCTGTAATGGTCCGGCAGGGTGGCGCTCCAGGGGAGAGGGGGGGGGGGGTTGGCAGCCAGTGTGTGGGCGCACGCAAAAGGGCTAAGAACCACAGAGATGAATGGGAGATGGACCAAACAGACGCAGTTGTGTGTGCCCCATACACAGCTCAACCCGCCTCGGAGGAAGTGCACCTGCAAATGAAGGGCCACGTCGTCTTTGTACCGCTGGAGCGTGTGGCTTGTCCCCAGTTGCCACATGCCCCAATTGTACACCACCACACAGCCCTCCCCCTGTGGGACAGGGCAACTGCCTTGAACGAAACGGATAATAGTGGTCAGGTTTACGAGAGGGATATAGACGGACCTGAGAAGAAAAGCGAAGAGGAGGCAAGGGCTCTGGCATGGGAAGGTCAAGGAACGGGGGATCTGAGAGATGCCCTGGGAGAGAGGCAAGGGCCTTCATGGTCCAGGGAGGTGACAGCACATTGTATGGGTTTGAGCGGGACTTTTGTGTCTGAGGGCAGGGGCTGGCCAGGAGAGCAACATCGTACCCCATGAGCTAGTGCCCAGGCCCGTGAGCAGCCCCCCCAAGGCACACCAAGCACGACTGCAGCGCATTGAGCCAATCCCCTCGGCCCACATGTCACTGCTGAGCCGTACGGCCTACGTCTCACTACTGCACCCCGAAACTTACAAACCGCAGCTGTGGGTCGAGTTGCCTACAAAGGCAGGGTCACTCCTCCTCTTGCTCCTCCTCCTCCTCCTCCTCCTCCTCCTCCTCCTCCTCCTCCTCCGTATCCCATTTCTGGAATCCCCATCTCACTATGCTGGTCCTGGGGTCCCTCCTCAGGGGGTTGCGAATCCACTCCAGGTGCTGCACACCAGCGAAGGATGTACGGGACGATTTGACGATTTTGGCCAAAGGACGACACCCGGAAGCCAACAAAAGTATCATGGACTCAGTTGCTCACAAGTGATACAGAGCACCGCAAGCCGCGCACGGTGGCTGTCCCAATGAAAGGCAGGACAAAAGGGTGCCTGTTGGACTTCAACGACCTGATTCCCCCCCCCCCCTGTCCAGCCCCCCCCCCCCCCCCCCCCCCCCCCAGGGGCGACGGTCCCCCCTCACCCCGGGGGGTACGGTCACCAAGTGACGGTCCCCCCCTGGGGGGGGAGGGGGGACACCACTCCCGAGCTGCCAATTCTAGTATAACCCAACTAAAATTTTTCTTCAGCGCCTGTGATTTCCTATTGATTTCTTATTGTTCATGGGCCAAGTGACGGTCCCCCCCCTGTGCGGGGGGGGGGGGGGGGGTAGACAAGGGAGTGGCTGGACATGGGGGGGGGGGGGCATATGTATCATTTCCTCAGCCCGGCGTGCAGAGGGTTTGTTTGTGCACTTGGCTTCAAGAAGGTAGCGCCTTAAAACCTTGAACTTACCATCGTCCAGGTCGTCACTTTCGACCCTTTCGAAAGCACAACCTGTCTTCCAGTTTGCCACTGTGTGTACACTTCGTCGCACCATTTATCCCTTGTCTGCCCTTTTGGGTGCCCCACCTGTCCAGCGCCGTGGACCCTCGGGCAGTTTGTTGCGTGTTTCAGCTTCAGTTTCAACTCCGCCATGAGCGCGCCATCGAGGAGGCAGGCTTGAAGATGCCAGTCTTGGGGTCCGTTGCCCCTCATTATCCCTTGTCTAGCTCACCACAAGTTTGCATCCTAATTCATGCCGCACTCGTGGTCCCGAGGGCCATGGACAGGCCTGGAAGGCACAGGGGTCCCTCTGATCCGCCACAACGATGGCAAGGCCACGCAAATGCCTCAGACCCAGTGAGGGGCATGGACGGTTAATTGTGGAGGAGGGGGACCCAACAGGAGCCAAACCACTTGCCGATGATGAACTTTTTCCCTCCTTTTTCACTCTGTTGCGCATGCACACCGCATGCAGCACGCAGAAAACCCTCCCTGCAGCCCGTGTCCTCGTCAACTTTGCCCCCAGATGCATTGTTCCCCCAGTGGTAGGCCACTGCCCATTGAACGACTTGAAATTTTGGCATGCGCAAAACCCAACTTTTGACCCCCCCCTTAAAGAGGAGGGGGGGGGTCCAGGGGGGGGGGGGGGTTGGTTACCCCTCCTCCTCGCGGGGGAAAAAAATTAGCACAAGCCTGGGGTGTACCTCCTCTCCTCCTGCGGCTGTCAGCCATTCCAAAGTCCAAATTCTCCAGAGGACTGTTGCTTGACCTTGTCCCAGCCTCTTGCCCTCCTTTCACCCCCGTCCCTTGCAAGTGCCTTCGCCATTGGCCCTGAGCACAGTTGAGGGTACCCTTTGGCACATTCCCGGGCACCGCTGCGCTCCACCACCAGCATTGGACTTGGGCAGCGCTCTGGCATTGGAGGTCGAGGTGGAGGCAGGGGTGGAAAGAATGTAGGGGGGGGGGGGGGCACAATGGGTCAGGTTTGCTACACCGTCACTTTGCCCCACGGTCTTCATTGCTCTCAGTTCAGTGTAAAGGGGGGGGGGGGTTCCCCCCCGATGACGATTACGATTACGATTTACCCGTCTGACTGAACTAGCAGTTTTGCCAGCAGTTTTACAAGAGGACTGATGGCAAAAAACGAGCGCCATCGCGGGTGCAATCCCGGATTTGCACCCAGGACCAGCAATTCATCAGCCTATGCACATACCACTGTACTACTGAGCGGATCTGCCAAAACTGCTCACAAGACAATACATTGCACAGGGGTTGGTGTACCCCATGAAGTTAGTCTGCACAGGGCAATCATTTCTTGACACATTTTGCCAAAATGGCTTCCAATTCCAAAGCATCGATGCTTGAACTGCCTGAGCTAATCGTAATTGTAATCGTCATTCCATCATCACTGCCTCCTGGGTCAACGCCCCCCTCCCCCCCCCCACCCCCACCTTGGCAATGTCGTCACTATTATATCCACCCCTGGGTGTAGGTTGAGGTACCCCGGGGCCGGAACCGGGGAGGCGGTCCTTAGGAGGCTATCACGCCCCCTTGATCTCCGCGGGTGCCCACCCTGGCCCGCGCTGCTCGCCATCTGACGCCGCGTGGCTTGTCCCCAGCGTGTGCGCTCCGGTACTGGAGGCACCGCCGGGGCAGGCCGCACACCGCCCGCGCACCGCGCCCACTATCGGAGGAAGTCTACCGCAAATGGCCCCCCATCAGAGGCCCTCAAAGTAGTGCCCCTTTGAGGTCCTCCCAAGATGGTTTACTTGTCCGGGGGTGATTTTGCAGTGCCCTAAGGTACCCCAAATGGTGGCCCTGGGTAAAACCCCCATGATACGCACCGCGCCCGCACTGCGCCTGCGACTCCCCCGACGGACAACGACAGGTCCGGGCCGCTGCCGGCCGTTAGGGCACGGGGCGAGCGGGCGGGGACCTCAGCCACGCCGCGTGGTCAGGGTACAGCTTCGTCATCTCCATGTACGTCTCCCGCATGTTGGAGTCCCCGGCCAGCACCAGCCTAGCCAGCCCCCCCCGCCCCCTCCCGGGGTCGGGGGCAGGGCCCGGGTGTGGGCGCGGCACCCCAGCGGCTGGAACCGGGGCCCGTGCTGCTCGAACTCGGCCGACGTCGGGACCCGCGTCGCGTTCCAGGGGGGGTCCAGCACCCACCGCGCGGGCAGGTCCGCGGGGCAGAGCGGGAGGCGGGGGGCGTCCGGCGCGCCGGGGGCCCCCGCCGCTGCCGCAGGCCCAGCCCCGGCGGTTCCGGGGCCGGGAGCACCGGCCGCCGTCCGGCCGGGGACGCGGGTCGGGGGAGGGGGGGAGGCGGCACCGTCGAGGGTGAGCTGGAAGGTCTGCGGCCCCAGCTCGGCGCCCACGTAGGGGACCAGCACGGGGCAGGGGGTGGCCCGGTTGTAGCCCGCCACGTAGCTCCACACCAGCGGCGTGGGCCACCAGGGCCGGCGCAGCTCGTTGGGGCCGCTCAGGCGGTACTCCAGGACGGCGTACACGGTGTACCGGCCTGGGTCCCACACGGTGATGTGCGCCGCGACGGACCGCTGCGCAGGCCCCAGGACGGCCCACGCGCCGGCCAGGGCCGGCCCGGCGGCGAGGATCCAGAAGTAGCAGGAGGAGGAGGGGGGGAGCTGGCGTGCAGCACCACCGTGACCTGAGGAGGGGGGCGGGCTGCGTGGCTGGACGGGCTTTCGTCTCCGGGGGGGGGGGGGGTTGGCACAAGGCCTCGGTAGTCCGGTTGTTTGCCTTTGGCGGCGCCTATTGACCTCTCGCCACTGCTCATTCTGACCCTCTGTGGGTCCGAAAGTGTTTTGGTTGTGCCAACGGAGCCCCCGGATGACTTGTCCTGTTTGACTCCCCCCCCCCCCCCCCCGCACCCCAAAAAAAGGCTCGATTGACGGCTCCCCCAAAATCCCACCGAGACTGACCCCCGGGCCCCGGAGGTGACCCGGACCCAAAATTCGGCAAAAAATGAAAACAGGATTTTTGGATTCAGCGTGTCGAGGGGGTTAAGCAAAGTCGTCATTTGCCACGTATTTGGTGGGCGGGGACCACGGTCCCCGGGCCCCCCGGGTTCAGGGTAGGGCCACCCCCCCAGGGGGGGTGGGCAGGGGGGGTGGGGAGGGTGGGCGCGAACGCACCGCAGGGCACACAGTACATCGGGGTCCGGCGGGACAGGCAGCCGCACCCCCTCCTTCTGCGAGGGGGGCGCCCCGCCTAATTCATAGCCGACATGGGTACTACTGGACTCTGCATATGGCTGTCAGTAGAGCCAATACCACTAGTGCCTTCGGATCATTCGGAAAGAGTTCTCAGATGAACACAATGTGCGATGTCATCAACACATCTCCGAGAGCGGGGGCCTCAGTAATCCATATCCCCTGAGGGCATGGAATCAAGTACCCCCCGCCCCCCTTTTGTCGGGACGGTTACCCCCCTTGGGGGGGGGGGGGACGGTCATGAAGTGATAGTTCCCCCCCTGTGGGGGGGGGGGGGGGGTAACCGCACCACAAATCTGTGCCATAGTATTAGAGTGTTAATCAGCTTCGGGACCTTGTAAAACTTTTCTTTGGCGCCCAGTATTTCCCATGCTATCTGGGCCAAGGTGACGGTTCCCCCCCTGGGGGGGGGGGGGGGATTTCAAGGGGGAAGGGGCGGGGCAAACCACCGCAATGCAAGACGCCTTGGAAACTTGGGCGTGCCCCGGCGGCCTTGGGCTCAGGACTGGGCTGTGCGTCCTTCGCTGGACCAATGGATGGTTTGTGCCTCAAAGGGAAAGGGGCAGGGCATTCTGCAGGAGAAAGGGGAGGGGGTCTGGCAAGCCCCCTGCAGCACGGCGAGGCCGCTCCCTTGGGTAACCCCCCGTACTGCAGGGCGCTCCACAAGGAACGCTTTACAAATGCCGCAGAGGCGAGGGGGAAAGGGGGGGTTGCTTGCCCCCCTCCCCCCCCAATGGCACACGGGTCTTCGCACGGTGCATGAGTCGACCCTGAGGAAGGAAATCATATTAAGGAGCAATAGTCCATGGGGCTTCTACCCATTCCAGCCCCCAGACTCACCCAAGGGGCAAGTCGCGCGGGTTTCTGGAGAGCTGCCGCCCTGTATGACAAGAGGCTCCCCCCTCCGTCCTTTAGGTTGCCTCACGTGAGGCCCGTCCATGCTTCGACCCTGAAAGCCACACGGTGGGCGCATGGGGAGGGTCACTTCCGCTGTGGGCGTGAACCGCAGCGCGTGCGGCATCGGGAGTGGGTAGGGGATTGGGGGTGCGTGCGACGGCCCACCTGGTGTGAGGTCTGTGCGGGGTCCACTTGCATCCAAAAGGGGACCCTCTGTGCCTTGTTCGGCTTGCTGCCCCCGGCCGAGGGGCCTGCTGGGGCACGGCTGTGTGCCTTCGCCTTGACACGCTGGGCCTTCTGCGGCCGCGCACACGAAACCGATGTGGCCAGAGCAACAACCCAAACAAACATGACGACGCGCAGCAGGTGTCCGCTTGGCCGCAACACGCAAGACATCATCGATCAGGAGCTTGGGCCTGAGAAGATCAGAGGTCCCGGGTTCGATCCCTCGCGAATGCTGATGATGAAAGGCCCCCCGACGGGCTGGGGTCGCGAAGGGCAAGACCCAAACGTTGAGACATCACATCTGGCGATGAAAGAAGAGCTTGGCACACACCGCAACCGGAGCACACACAGCAACTGGGGCACGTAGACCATCGCCAACCCCTCCGCTGCCCCACAACTTTCGCTGCGCAGACCAGGTCTGCGAAGGCGCATGTTCCCGGCCGTCAACCCCAGCAGGGTGCTCCCAGGGGCCATAACATGGACGCACCGCATGGACGCCAGCCCACGGGTATCGTTGCGCGTCCAGTATGGCATGGCTGCGCATCCACAGGCCATGGATGCGTGTCCATGCTTCTTGGAGCGTAGAGACGTGTCCATTTGTGTGAGCTTGTCCTCCTTTGGTTGATAATGTACGCTTTTACTGCCATGTCTTCTTTTGGGGATCAATGGTCGGTGCTGATCGACTGAATGTCCCCGCCATAGACACTTTCAGCCATTAGTCCAGAGGTTCTCTCACAAATGCATGTGTCCCCTTCTTGGTTGGGGTGCTCCACTATTCTATGTACAGCAAGTAGGTACAAGGTTTCAATCAGCGGTGCCAGTGGCAGCTGCATTTGCTATATAACCTGTGGACGGCGAACCACTAAAGATCAATACCTGTGTGTTGCTGAGCTAGATGGTGCATGAAAAACGGCCACGCCCTCAAGCTGCGTTTGTGTTGTTGTGCCGCAGTGATTCACAGGGCCGTATAGCCTGATGCACTCCTTCGGCCTAACTATACGACTTCCTGTTCTCCTGCTGGAGAGAAAAAAAGGGGGAGGTATGCAGGGAGTAACATACATTAAGTCTCAGAAAATCAGAGGCGTAGTAGATGCATGTGTGTCATGTGGCTGTGTGTTTGTGGGACCATATGTTGGGTGAGGTGCCCCGTGCTTCAGTGGAAGCACCCTGGACTCCAGCTTCGCTGGTCCCAGGTTCGAACCCCACTGCCCGAGCCGCCAGAACCGGATCAAGCGGAGCGGCGGCTCGGGCAAAGGCAAGCAACGGGTGGGGTGGCAGCCTCCCATCGGGCGTGGGCGGTGGCGGGGCGCACTGCTGCAGGTGCCCGGGCACATTTTTGCTTGTGGATGATGGTGTACGAAACTAAAGCAGCTTAGTAGGAAAATAGATCAGGCCAATGTGAAAAAATAGATAGAAGCGGGAGGGGCCCCAGTCCCCGGTCGGGCGAGGCCGGTGGGGGGGAGCACTGCTACAGGCCGGGTTCGAACCGGCGATCTACGTGACGGCAGCTGACGATGTTAACCACTATACCACACTGCCTCCCATACTGTCTTTGTGGGGGAAATATTCAGAACTTAGTGAGTAGTCTACGGGCTGAGACGTCGTTTTCTCGTATCGCTAACGTCAGTGCTGTAGGCACTGTCATTGTCACTGTCGTCGTCGGCGGTGACGGTGTCAGAGTCGCTATAATCTGATATGGTACCCGACTCGTCAGAGTCAGATAAAGGCTCCAGGTCTAGTGATCTGAGGATGTCATTTGCGGCGACGGAGGAAAAACGTACCGCTGCTGGGGATTGAAAGATAATCTGTCGTGAGACTTCAGATAGATCATGAGTTGATGTAGCGGCAAAACGTGCTTTCTTGAGAGGAGTGAACAGTGGTGCTGAAAAATCAGAAAAGGTGCTTGGTGTGTGCAGTATGGGGTGTAGTGGGCTGGAGAGGCGGCCTAGGTCCGCCAGCCGGTCTGCTTCGTTGTTGCCCTCCACTGTGACATGGGACGGGACTTTGACCCATTTAATGGTTTTGTCTGGCTGGCTTAGTTCGCGGAGGAGTTGCTCCCAGATTTCGACATTGGACACTGGGCCGGAGGAGCCTGTCCAACCGCGCAGTTTCCGGCGCCTGGCCGCACCGCTCGCGCCTAGAATTACGTAGGAAGAATCAGAGCAAAAGGCATACCGCCCAGGCGGCAATAATTGGATAGCGCGGAGCACTGCAAAGAGCTCTGCTGTGTTATTGGTTTGACGTAGGTGAACTGGAACATAAGCGGAGATGGACAATAAATCAGAGGAGAAAATTCCATAGCCTGCTACTCTACCAATGCCAGGAACTAACTCGGACGAGCCATCGGTGAAGACTAGCGTGTAGCCTTCATTTGAAAGTGTGGGAAGCAACTGCTCCAGCTCTGATGCTCGTTCTTGTTTGCGTTCCAGTCGGCGTTGAGCCTTGGCCGCCGCCGGTGGGGGCGGGGGGCGGGGGAGGGGGGGGGGGGTGATGATGAGGGATGGGTGTGCGAGGGCTCCATGTTGCAAAGATTCAATGCCCGCAATGAAAAGTTTTATTTGATCCACAGAAATGTGTGTGTAGCACCGCGCTTGTGCAAGCGAGCGCAGCACCACCAACCAGCGTTTTAAAAAGAATTGGAAGGTATGACGTGCCTCCGGATGGTATTTTACAGTGCAACGGACCAACCATGAAGCATAAATAGCAGTCCAGGCAAGGATGCCAACAGGGGTTTGAAGTGAACTGGCTGGTTCACTGTCAATCAGTCGTTGAATGCCTAGGACTCCCGAACCCCAGTCTGGGAAGCATTTGGCTATGGTGTCATAGGCCACTGGCAGGTATCGACAGTGTAGCAAGGAGTGCCGTACTGTCTCTAGGGAGCCGTCTAGGGGACAACAGGTTTCGAGTGGTTTCCAGTTTGCCTGTCTGTGCCCGACTGGCAGGCGTTGCCACAGGGCAACATGGACAAAGTCTTTCAAATCTGATGGAAGATCGCAGCGCCACCATGCTTTCCATACTTTCTGTTCCTGCCTAGGTTCAAAGTCATAAGGATAGGATACATAGCTCAGGAGCTTAGTGTCAATCCATTTGACCCAGCACGATCTGTCTGGGAGTTCTGGGTATCTGTCTGGATGCGCTGGTGGCAACGGTGGCTGTGATGTAGCTAGGCGCTGGATGGCCGCCTGATAGATGGGTTGCCAGCTGGGTGCAAGCCGGGAGAAAAGGCTGTCGTCCTCCAGCAGGCTGCCCACTGTGAGGATGCCAGCTCGGATTAGCTGTGGGCAATAGTACGTTTGATCGTGCTGATTGCGAAATGCATGATGGTGCCAGAGTGGGGTATCGTAGGCGAGCATAGAAAGAGGTGCTTGTGGGATGTGTTGCTTGAGCAACGAAAAGGCGCGGGCAGACCACGCCAGGTATGGCATGGTGTTCCACACCACGTTACTCCCCATCTGGAAAGTGAATGTAGACGTGGTGTCGAGGACGATTCCATGTTTGATTTGAAAAGGCTGGAAGCCGCTGACAATAGTTGAAGGAATGAGTGAAGAATTGTTCACGAAGCGTGCAAAAAGCGTAGAAAATTGCCAGTGTAGAAATTCCTTAGGTGCCGGCGTCTTCTTTTGGGGGGGGGGGGGGTCCGACCAAGATGAGCTGGCGTAGCCTGCTCACTTTACAGTACTCGAGACAACCTCTCGGAATCAAGGTTCAGTGCTACGATGATCCCACAGTGGCTGTGGTAGCGAATCTGATACGTAGGGGGGATTAGCTTATTTACTGCCATATCTTCAAGCCACTTGTCACAGTGAAGTAGGGATACATGGCACGTGCATGTGCAAACTGCATAAATCCATGGTCAAGTCGCCCCCCCCCCAAATGCAGTTTTGGGCCACGATCCCGCGCCACTGGCAAAAGATGTGCAGCATGTATGTGATGCTCCCCTTGCACCCTTGTTAACCCTACAAACACACCCAAAGCTATTGTATCACACCGGTGTGTTGGGCGGAATGCAGGGAAAAGCACCGAAAAACAATAGACTACACAACCGAAGTGCTCAGGAATTTCCAGGGATTAGACAAATTCACAACGCGGAACACTGCTCGTTTGCTTGGCAAATGGCACAGCGTGCTGGTTTCTGTCATGCTAGCCTCAGCGCAAGCAAGGGATGCCTAATCAAGATTGAATATTGGGACCGAGATGGTACACTGTACATTAGACAATGAGCCGTAAGTATTCTACATCTGCACATGGAGGACACCCTTGAAGTAACCCCTAAAAGACCTAAGTGAAGGATGCCGGCTATTGCGTAGTTTTCTTTTCTTTTTTTTTTGAGTTCTTGACGCTCAAGGTGTCATTGAGTGTACTTGGGAGAACCCCGGAAACCAGAACGCCCATTTATGTATAGTACAGGTGCACCCAGAAGCTGAGCCGACTATAGGCCCAAGCATTGTACTGGCATAACATGTGGTGACCCTTCATACAGTAGTGCAGGATGCTACACAGTGCAGCAACAGCCCCCCCCAATACCCCCCCCCCCCTTGAAACCCCTCCTCACCCGCGTCGCTCCCTCCAAAGACATGCCCCCCACACACCCCCCAATACCCCCCCCCCCTCCAGTGAAACCCTTCCTCGCTCGCTTGAGAGACATGCCCCCCAGCACTGCCCCCGCACCCCTCCCCCTGTCCACATTGCCCCTGGACCCCCTTGTACTCCACTCTCTATCCCACAATTGCCCACGTCCAGGCCCTTTGGGAACTTGCATGGGCTAATATAGGACTGTCCTTAAGGGAAAAGACCTCCATAATGAACATTGACAGGGACGCTCTTTGCGTCCTAGTCATGGGACCTTCTCTACTTCAAGGTTGGCAGTTGGTAGTTGGTGGTTGGTGGTTGCTGGCCGATGGTTGGTGGTTGGTGGTTGACGGTTGGTGGCAGCTGGCAGTTGTTGGCGGTTGGTGGTTGGTGGCAAATGGCGGTTGGCAATTGGCGGCGATGGTGGTTGGCCGTTGGCGGTCCCTAGGGCTTGTGCTTAAGGGCTGTCCTTAGGATGGGCTAATATGGGTGAAAATTGGCTCAAAATGGCCTCAAAACCACTTGTTGAGCACTCCAAGTGGGCTAGGAACAGTTTTGGAAAAAACTCATTTTTGACCACTTTGCACCCATAGGTGACCGCCATAACCCTACCCTAGTGTGTGTGCCGTGCACACTACACCACCCCATGATGCACTAGGGGATTGAAGGTTGTTGACAGCATGAAAATAGCTAGAAAGTGATCCCCTTCATCTTTTTTTTTGACTGACTCCGGAAGTTCAAAGAGTACTCAAGACTGTGCTTGGGAAAGTGGGCGTCTCCAGCATATGATACAGTGGATCCCCGCAACGCGGGGCACATGGCAAAGACCCAGAGTTCACATGCGTACAACAGAGGGCTCTCTGATGCGGTAGGCAAAACCACCACGCCATATGGCAAGCCTATAATGTGTAAGATTTAAGGGGGTTAAACATGCTGCATCACGTGTGTGCCATTCCCCACAGGTCTTCAAGAGTGACAAGCTTTCGTCGCTTTGTAGGGGCCATGTCCGGTGGCGGGCGTTGGCCCAGGATGCCGGGCCTTGTGCGGCAGTGGTGTTTAGGCAGAGGGGGCTCCACCCAGTGGGCCGCGCGCTCGGATGCCCACAACTGGCTCATCACCGAAAAGAGCTGGACCCTTCGGTCATGCCGCTGGTAGTGCTGGTCTGCGGAGGTGGTCCACACTCTAGCACGTCGCAGAAGGGTGTGCCAGTGCCATGATTGCCGCACCAGATCATCTAGCACATCGCGGTATGAAACCATCAGTGAGGCCCCGAGAACGGCACGTTGATGCAAAAACCAAGGCTGGGCCAGATACTGCATTGCCGAAGCTACGTGTTGTGCCCCTGGGTCCGCGGCAGTGGGACAGAGGCACTGGTCGAGGTATTTTACCGCCCATGACTTGGTGTGGTACGTTTGCGGCCGGTCCCATGTGCGCGCAGCTGGACGTTGGGACGTCTCTTGAGAGGCGCGGCCATCCTGCCGCCGTGGTCTCTCTCCCGGGGCCCTGTATACCCTACTTGATTGCGGAGGATAGAGTCCGTGGGGTTCGGTCGTACAGCTCGTGGGCGCAGCTTTGTGTACCATGCCGGCACCGCTGTGGAGGGCGTGGGCGGCACCTGTGGGTCACGGGGGGGCATGGTGAGTTGGCCGCGCAGTTGGCATACGCCATGTAGGGCGCGGTACTGGTGCCAGGCCACACGCTCCCTGAGGTCTACCCGCATTGTTCGGGGGATGTTGTCCCATAGGGACTGTGGTATGCGAAGGCAGGAAACATGGTGTAGGTCTGCCGCTGACGCCCTGTTCCACCATTCCGTCACCGTATCTTGCCATGGTCCCCAGGTGCTAAGCCACATGTTGCGAAATGCGACTTTCCAACGCATGCAGTGGATGAGTCGTTGGTGGACACTGGTACCGTGGTGGAGGGGACATATGGGGCATTTGGGGTTGGTATGGTCCCACGGTGCGCCCGTCCCATCCCATCGTACCTGGCCCCAAAGCCATTTAACCCAGAGCATACGTCGGTCCCCGCACATCGGCAGCCAGGATACCCAGTGCGCACCGTCGAAAGTGACAACGCGCATCCGTTGGAGGATCCATTTCCGCGCCGGAGTGGGGGCGGGCCCACCGCACATTGCAATATCTTCGGGGCGCCGGGGGTCGTAATCCGGCACGGGTAGGCGCGTGGCCATCTTGGCGAGCAGGTCTACTTCCCCATTGCGTCGAATTTGTTCGCGTTCTTGCGCGTTACGGGCCTCCGTCTCAAGGCGGTGGCTGGGGATCCACTCCGCGGCGACGCGTTTGTGCTGCACCTGGTCACACACTTTGTGGCGGATGTCGGCGTCAGAACATTCGTGCGTGGGTCGGCGGTGTGCGCATTTTGTGACGGCCATGTTGTCGATGTATTGAGTGTCACCGTCAGATGCAATGGCCGCGCCAATGGCTGCTCCGTACATTTCAGCCCTGTAGGACTGTTGTGGGCCCGCCACCCGGGCGAGGATGCGAAGAGGCCCTTTTGTTACTGCTGTGCCCGCCGCTTGGTATTCCGCCCCCGCAATCTGAACTGTTTGAAGGCTGCCATCGGAGTATAGGGACGTTCCGGTTGGCGGTTGCTGGTTTGAGTAGCACGGTATGCCCGCGATGTTGACAGGGTGGTATCCCGCAGGCACCGTGCCCGCCGAGGGGTCTTCGTGGTACCGGTGTGGGGCAATGTAGTGGCGCGTGTGGAGGGCATCCCCCACCTGCTCCTTGCGGGCAGACAGGAGGACGCCGTCATCGGAGCTTTCACTGTCGATGAGGTTGGGTCCCCCGGCCAGCCGCGGCGGAAGTGCTATGCGGAGTGCAGTGCGAGCACCTAGCTGGGTGAGTATAGCCAAGTAGTTGCGAATCGGCAGTGCTCGGGAGGGCAGTTCTTTGCTAAGGTTGCAGCCAATGGATCCCGGACGTGAACGTAACGTGTTCTGTACCATTGTGGTGAAGCGTGCCCTGTGGGCCCAGAACAATTGGTGCAACCCCATTCCGCCCAGTCGGTGAGGAGAAGTGACATGGAGGACGTTGTACGATTTGTGAACGTCGACCTTATTGAGTTCCATGCCCTCCGCCATAAGCACAAACCGCAAGCACATGGAGTCCATGGCTTTGAACATTGAGTCGTTGGGGAGAAACAAGGTGCGGTAAGTCCACCGTGGGATCAGGATGGTGTTCAGCAGCTGCACCCGCTCGAAAGCTTTCAGTGGCAGGTATTGGTATCGCGCCAGATCAGCTGCGGCCGTCCCCACAAAGTCATCACGTGCCTTTTGTTCCCAGGTCGGATGTGCCAGGAGGTGACCGAGGTAGTGGAAGATAGGCGGTTGCAGCGGCAATCGCGCATCGCCCCACGTGATGGTGTCCCTGGTCGGGGACTCTCGTCGTGCCACACCCTGACGGCGGGAGGGTGGGGCCCAACGGTACACCTGTGTCTTTGAAGGGTTCGTCTTGAGGCCCAGTATGGCAGACAAATGACTGACGCGCTCCAGGACGTGCTGCATCTCCCGTTGGCTCAGGGAGATGATGGCGATGTCGTCGACATAGGCCAGTATGGTGCTGTTGGGAAATTCCCTAGTGAGAGTCTGGTGGAAGGCCTCATACACCAGAACAAAAAGGGCTGGGGACAGGGGGCACCCCTCCTTGATGCCACGGCGCAACGGAAAACCGACGTCTCCGTACACCCCCGTGCTGTGCGCGTAGATGCTAGCCACCATGTTGTAGATGCGGGCCGGGGTTCCAATCAACTGGAGTCCGTAGGTGAGGCACTCATGGGGCTAGAAAGTGATCCCCTTCATCATTCTTTATCACCACAAGGGTGCCCAATGCAACCCATGGTAGTCAAACACAGCACAAGAAGGTGGAACTTGAAAAACTAGGCAAAAAGGATGGTGCTTTTGAAGGCTCGTTTTGCGGTATTTTGGGCCTAAAAAGAGGTTGTTGAGCCGACTGCTTGGGTGTTGACTCTTTTTTTTTCTTAGACTCACGTGTGCCTTGTAAGTGCTCAGTCAGACGGACCGGATCATGTTAATAGTCTAAGCACAACATATGTGTCCTATGTGGGGGGAAAAAAGTGATTCATCCTCTGGGTCTGTTCCAATGCAAATGCCACCCTCCAAGGACATGCTAAACTCCCAAGCAGCCCCCGAAGGGCCATGTGTTGACAGATTTTGGGCCCTAGGTGCATTACTTGCGGAGCCCATTTTCAACCACCACCGTTGATGGTGATGCTCAAACTTTATGTGATGGTACTTCACACTCATAACTATCATCCACCAAACATTCATTCTTAAGCAGCACGACGGAGTTGTGATTTTTGCCGATTTTGTGTGTGCTTTCTGCCGCTTGTTGCGTGCTTGCTGCTGTTTGCTGCTTGCTAAACCCAGTGCTACCTACTCATCCTCAAAGGGCGGCCGACGTCAACAATCAACAAACTATGATGGGGGAATAAAATATACGGACTATGCCCCCCCCCCCCCCCCCACTTGCTACCCAAGCCTGTGTCCCCTGATACCACACACAGTGACCCGACCTGGAAATGCCGGGGTTACACTAATGTTTGTTGCTAACATTGGATTCAAGTCTTTCCCCACAAAATCCATGTCCCTCCGGGACTGCAGCTCTAACTTATGACATAGGGAGCGCCCTTGCGCGCGCATTGCGTGCTACTTTTTAGACTAGGTTCCCCTTGAAGCCCCAAGCACACCCCTTCCAAACACCCTTGCATCACCCCTGCCCAGGAGCATGTCCCACTGTAGACCCTGGGACCTTCGGGGGGGGGGGGTCCATCTTCCACGAATTGGGGTGGGAGGATGGACCCGGTGGTGCTGGGTATGGCCATCTAGCATAGCCCCGCTGCCCACCGTCTTGGGATGACGGCATGGTACATCTTGGCTAGCACGAAGGATCCTTGCCGTTGATCAAGCCCATGAGGTCACCTTCGATCAAAGTACTTGTAAAACAGCACCTGGAGAGGATGCTGCATTGTCTCTCGGCCTTGATCGTGATGGTGATGTCCGTGCCTGCTCGCAGTCCCCATGATGGGGAGAAAACAACATGAATACATCACCTCTGCCTTCCCAAGGTCCCATGGTGGGAGAAATCAACCTAGAAAAGAGTGGGTGTGGTTGAAATGAGCGAAAAAAAAGTGTGGAAAAAGGTGGAAATGGGTGAAACTAGGTGAAAATGCCGAAATGCCATATTCTCAATGTGTAAGTAGCATCAAAACCTACTCTCAAACAACAATGATGCCCCTAGTATCACAAAGTATGGGTCTCTAGTACGGCCACACGCCCAAATAGTTGTGATACGCTTGCGATGCGCGCACAGTGTGCGCGCACTGCGCTAAGTGTGCCCCCTCAACAAAACTAGTCTACTGTAGGCACCAATGTGCACACGCCGGACTGCTTGGTGAAAAAAAAACAGCGACGCCTGACAACCAACATATTGTCAAAATATACACAACAAAGAACGGGCAACATGGCAACTGTGTCTATTCGGTCATTCGTAGTCCTTCACTAGCTTCACCATTAGTCCTTGGGGGAATGTTTGCCCGGCACGCTACTTTTCTATTAACTATCCCGACTTCAGCCCCAGATTTACCCTCTCATGGAGAAGCCCCCCAAGTAGACCACATTGCACTACACACCTTCCCTACAAAGCACGTTGCAAAATAAAGCAATATCTGTGAACCCAACCACTCCAACTGTCATTTGTAGTGTACTTAACAAACAACATTGGTCCCACAAGTGTGGGTGTCAATACATTCATTACAATAGTGCTCCTTACACTCATCACAAACTGCGACGGTGGAGCGCCGTTGGCAACACAACACACACACTTCTGCCTCATCCTCTGCCTCATCTTGCGTGGCGGCCGAGTTGCTTTGGTCGGTCCAAACATGAGGCGGGACATGCTCCCATGGTCTGTAGGGGGGGTGACAGACTTGCCTCCAGATGCAAAACTGTGTAAAATGCAACAAAATGCGGCCTGACGGGTGCAACTCATTGGGGCCGCCACGCCAGATGTTCCTAACCAAACCCCAATGCCACAACCGAGCAAACAGCTGCTCAATGTGTGCCCTGTACCACCCATGCACATCATTGTAACATTCTTGGCGGGCTGTCAAAGTGCCATCCTTTCTTCCAATGAATGGCACAATGACATGAATCCGGCCTTTATAAGCACCATCATGGCCCCCAACTTCAAAATCAAAGAAAAAATTTTTTTGGCTGACTCCAGAAGTTCAAAGAGTACTCAAGACTGTGCTTGGCAAAGTGGGCGTCTCCAGCATATGATACAATGGATCCCCGCAACGCGGGGCACATGGCAAAGACCCAGGGTTCACATGCGTATACCAGAGGGCTCTCTGATGCGGTAGGCAAAACGGCCACGCCATATGGCAAGCCTATAACCCAACTTCAAAATCAAAGAAATCACCTCGGGTACGAGAAGGTCCATACCCATCCCAAATCAAAACATCTGCTGATGTCCCGGGGGCAAGGGGCAAATCCATATTCTCGGGGGTCCCCAACAAAGGGGACAAAATCAAAAGTCAAAACCTACGCCGGGGGTCACCATGATGCTCCACGCAACAAAGCGTGGATTCAAAGATTGTCCCGGTTTCCTCAATAGCACCGGAAGGTTGGGGCCCAAAAGAGGGAGAATTGCTACGTCACCTCTGCATTCTCGGGGGTCCCCAACAAAGGAGACAAAATCAGAGGTCAAAACCTACGCTAGGGGTCACTATGATGCTCCTAGTATCTCAAAGTGTGGGTCTCTAGTACAGCTAAGCGCCCAAATAGCTGCACTGTGCTAAGTGCGCCCCCTTAGTGCACCCCCTAAAAGGCCACTAGAGGGGCACGGGTCCAAAAAGATGCCCGGCGCGCTAACGTTCCCCCCTTCACCGGCTTTTCGGCCTTTCCCGCTTCCCCACACCGTTTGACCAAGCGGTCTACAACAGAATTAATGATGTCCGAAGAAACCATCGTCTTGAGCTAGGGTAGTTCGGGTTACCTAAATTTAGGGGTGTTTGGGTAGCTGGGTTGGCCTAATTTTGAGGGTGTTTGGAAGGGGTCCGTTTGTCACAAGGGAATCTAGTCTAAAACCAACGCACAATGCAAGGACACGCCCCTAGTACCGGTAACAATGAGCCTTGTTATGCATCTATATGAGTTGCAACATGCTTTGCCCTCATCTCTAGTCCATTGGTGTGTGTTGTTTTGCATCTTTTCCTACAAGTTGGTGGTATCTATCAAGAATTTGGATTTGGATTGGCCTCTTTCCTGTTTGGGTTATGGACCGGCACGTTAGGTGAGCATGCAAATTGGCGTCTCATGTTTTACAGGATGACCATGGGTCAAGCGCAACTCCCCGGCGGTGGAAGAAGCATGAAAACCAATGCTAAGGGCAACAATGATGCCCCTAGTATCACAAAGTATGGGTCTCTAGTACGCCTAGACGCCCAAATAGTTGCACTGCGCCTGCACTGCGCTAAGGGCGCCCCCTAGGCAGTACCATGCAGCTTGGGTACGGTCTTGGACAAACGTTATGCACAGCGCGGGCACAGTGTGCAGTACACCCCCATCAATGATGGTTTCAACAGACCACAAATAGATACATCCAACGAAAGGCACTCTGGTCCACCTGTAGGTGGTGTCATTAGCAATCACCTTAACACTGTGGCACCAGTTGGCTGGAAATTTAGTACTACAGAAATAATCCCCCCCCCGTTGTAATCTCCCCACCAATGTCGTGACGCCCCCCCCTCCCGGGGGGGGGGGGGGACACCACAAAACTGTACCACAGTATCACAGTGTAAATCAGCTTCGGCGCCCTTGGCACCTTGTAAAAATTCTATTGCCTTCGGCAGTGCACCTCGAAGAGAGGCTGACAGTCAGCCAATCAGTCAGTCAGACAGAAACACACACTTTCGGGTTTTTGTCAGTGGCAGACACGGGCCCAAGCAGTGGGGAGAACAACTGGCGTCAGGAAGGGCAGTGGCCGAATGGCCATGCACGCAGCCGCGGACTTTTTGGTCGGCAGTTCGAACCCTGGTGCGGCCAATACGGCAGCAGGCCGCGGCCAGCGTCCACCGACCAGGATTCGAACCGCCGACGTAAAATTCTGCAGCCGGATGCGCTACCATTCAACCGGAGGTGGACGTGACGTGATTGTGTCTCCCATCGCTTGGAGCCTTCTCAGCGAAAACTTTTGACCCCCCCCACCCCCCCCACCCCCCCCTCAAAAAAGTGTTATCCAGTTTTAGGGGATAGAGGCCTCAGAATCTAAAAATCCATTGGGGGATTGTCTTATTGGGCAAAATAATGATTTTACAAGGGGTTGGACATCAAATATCATGCCTTGGGGTATGCTACGCGAATGACCCCAAAAAAGGGGGGTATACGACGCCCGCGCCTGCGCTTGATCTAACAACCTCTCTTCGAGGTGATTTTCCTTTGGCCCCTTTGGCGCCCAGCATTTTCTATGCTTTTTGGGCCAAGTGACCGTTCACCCCCCTGGGGGGGGGACTGCAAATGGGGGGGGGGGGGTTACAAGGGGGCAGGGGTACCCCCTCCCCCTTGTGCAATCAGAAAATCAGAAAACAACGGTCAGACCGGGTCCCGGTGCTTGGACAAGGCAGTGCTACCGCGCGACACGCGGTACCAAGAGAACACATGCCCATACCTCACCCTAAGCACAATTGTCGGAACAGGGCACTAGAACACAATGTGCAGGCAAATTTCAGCAAGTCCCGGAAGTCCTCACTGCCCCTCAGGGGCATCAGAAGCTGTGGAATAGAAGCCCTTTCCATCCTTGTGCCTCATCTTGAACAATTGCACATGCTTGCCCTCGGCTGCAGGCTTTAGAGCAGGCTTGGCTTCAGCTTTTGGAATGGGTTTATGCATCTCTGCTCAATCTCATGCCCATTCCTCATGTATTTCAAATAAATCATCGCCACAAGTAGAACGACAGACAACAGTGGCAGGCGCCTGCTCACCAGTAGACCGGATAAATGTGACAGCCAAGCCAGGAGTAACGACATTAGTCATGGCTGAATATCACATCAAAACAAACAGCAGTGGGTATTGCACAATGTTGTTATGAGCAGGAGGACTCATCAGAAACATGACACAGGCCCTCTTTCCCTCTACAATCAGCACACAATCACGTTCTGCTAAGTCAGCACCAGGAGGCCAGCACAACCCTCCTTGCTAGATGCATAGCAAATTAAAAAGTGCAGGGCAATTCATGTGCCTTATTCCATATAATCCTGCAGCCCCGCAGCATACTTTACATTGAACGTAACTGGGTGCCACGTGTCAATAGTGCTGCAGGCGCCGCATGACATGCTCCCCCCAAAGAGACCAGAGAGAGGAAGGTGGAATCCTTCCAACTGCCCCAAACCAAAGCCAACGTGGGAAACGTTTTTCTTTTTGCAAATGCAAATAGCCCACGACAAAATGAGTGCAAAATGTAAAGATTTGGGCAAAGGCATAAAAAAACTCCCTCTAAAAACAGGGTATCTCGCTGTAAAGAAAAAGAATTTGCCCTACAAAAACATAACACAACTGCGGTACGGCACATACAACACTGCGTGGGGCACATAAGCCCTATGCCCAGCATGCACTAGTGTGCACAGCATGTGTGCAACTCCTGCACCCAAAACACCAAAATGACAAATTACTATGCAAAAAGCACCATGCACCAGATGTTTGGGAGCATGCAGGACTGAATTAATCTAAACGTGAGGCAGCAACAATCGTGCCCACAGTAGGCGTAGGGACAGCAGGTGTCAGGAATGGCAAGGCCACAAATGTGGCTTCAATTATTGATGAGAAAATTTAGCCCAGCATCCAGAGAAGGGGGAATCCGGACAGTTGTACAAAGCGCAGTGCTGGTAGGGCTGCAAGTGCAACTTCAATCATCAATGTGAACATTCAGGCCAGCGGTCAGAGCATGCAGATCTTGAGAACGGTGTACAAAGCACAGCGAAGCGATAGTAACATCTTTTTTGTGTTCCTCCACCAGTCCTGAGTTTGGCCGCTTTCGGGGAGCGGAATCACGGCCATGCCACAGTCCATAATGGTTTAGCTTGCTGGTCCGTCTGAGATGTTTCACAAAACGTTTCCCAGATTCCTGGCAGAAGTATAAACGAACCATCAGGGTATGCCTTCCAGCCACGCGTCTGCAGTCAGATGCCACTTGCTACCTTGGCAACATGCCCTTCTACTCATCTCAATCAATCAATCACAAAACCCTCGCTTCTGAATCCCAAAACCTTAGCTTCTGAATCCCAAAACCCTGGCTTCCCAATCCCAACTTCTCACTCGAAAAACCCTGGCCTCTACGTCGCAAAAGCGTAGTTATTCAATCCTGCCAACCCGGCTTGTCAATCCCAACGCATTGGCTTCTCAATCCCAAAATGTACGCAAAATGCCGGCCAGAACCTTGTTTTTTGTTTTTGGGACATCAGGCCTGTGCTGAAAAGCAGATAGGCTCTCAGACAGACGGCCTGGTCTCTGCCCCACAGCTGCAGGTCCCAACATATTGCCACGTGGTTACTCACGCGCCCACAGGGAGTGCAATGTCTCTGGACCTGCAGGCTGTTCTGGTACATGGTAGTGCAGTGGGGACTGCCACACCGAAGCATCCCATTTCACCTGACCCCAGCCCTCACCCCAACCTGAACGCTACCTCAGGGTTTGGGTAGGGTCTAGGGTCAGGGTGGGGTTTAGGTTATGGACCCAACCATCAGTGCAAAGAACACACTATGCAACACAGTCGGGATCCTAAACTATAGTTTATATCCATAAACTAAGGTTTAGGTGCTGGGGTACATGGTGGAGAGCAATGATGTGGCAAAAGGCAGCCATGGACAAAATTTTCCTTCCACCCATGGACCGCCAGGTGCCTTCAGCGCCCATGGACTCCTGAGGCCCGTACCTTTGGCAACTAAATTGGGGCCGGAGGCCGCCTCGGGAGAACTCCGCATCCTACGAGCGGTGGACAATGTGGTTGAAATCTAGACGATAAGGCACATTCAGATGAAGAACAGTCGTCTGATGTGATACAGGACAGAAGAAAGGGGATCCACGGATTGAGGCTGATGTTTGACAGAGAGGGCAAGGGGGTTGATACGCCTTGGTAACCTCAGGCAAAAAGTATGTGGTGTAGGTTTTTGGTCTCCACCATGTTGCAAGTTTTTCCATATCTGCAGCCCGATATTGGAGCATCTCGCATGAAACACAAAAGGTGTTGCATCTGAAAGGAAAGACAGGAAAGTGCAGGCTGCCCTGTGTTTATATTTTGGGGGGGGGCTTCAGACCAAGATGAGCTGGCGTCGCCCACTCACTTCACAGACTCGAGATAACCTCTCGGAATCAGCCCTCGGAGCTGTCCAGGCTGCCCTGTGTTTATATGTTTCGTTTTTTTTTATTCTTCCACCAGTCCTCAATACAGCCCCTTTCAGGGAGCGGAATCATGGCAAAGCCACGGGCCATAACGGTTGTACATGCTGGTCTGTCTGAGGCGTTTGGCAAAACAGTCCCTCAGAGGTCCAGTAGTGGTACTCGTAACCATCAGGGTATGCCCTACCGGCCAGGCATCTGAACGAGACGCCAGGACTGCTCCGTCCATTGGCCAAGCTCTTGCACTGCGTGCGCACTGCGTGGGCATTGTGTGCGCAGAGGCTGGGATACTCACCAAAGTAATACGGTTGGTGGTAACCGTATTATTTCCTCGGAATCCATTTCAGAAAAATGAACAATCTGAGAATATTTGATTCTTTATGGAAGCACTTTTCCTTTATAGGAAACCAAGGGCACATGTTTTACCACCAAAAGGTAGCTAGGGTGCGAATATTTGCCAAAACTTCGCACTGCGTGCGCACTGCGTGCGCACCGGTGCATGGCATTCCCATTAACTCATCTATCCTTGTCTCTCATCTCTCTCAGCAACCGCTCATTGACCCACTGGCTAGAGTAAGGCTCTCCTTCTCTCCTAGGCAAAACTCTGGCATCCGCTGTCCAGGCTGCCCTGTGTTTATATGTCGTACTATAGAATATCTTTCTTAGATGTGCCGGCTGAATACAATCGCACAAGTGTCTGTCTGCATGATTTCAAGGCATTTTTGAATGTATCGAAGCAGATCTGAACCTGCCAGCGTCCGTTGATGTGCTATTGCATCTCCACTGCGCTGCCTGCTGTGAGGGCAACCTGTGTTCGGAGAAGGCAATGTGGCAATGTTTGAGGTGGGCTATGGGGCATTGTGCGGGACAGGGCTCCTGCAAAGGTTCACAACCTGGTCGTGACATGGATCCAAGTAGGGGTTCGGCTCAGACGATCTCGTGGCGGTTACCCCGCGCACGGGCGATATCGCACGAAGTCGCCCCCCCCTACCTTGGAGGTAGGGGGGGGGTAGGGGGGGGGTTGGGGGGGGGTAGGGGGGGGGGTTGGGGGGGGGGTTGGGGGGGGTAGGGGGGGGAGGTAGGGGGGGCAGGTAGGGGGGGGTAGGGGGGGGAGGTAGGGGGGGGGGTAGGGGGGGGAGGTAGGGGGGGGGGTCGAGAAGGTAGGGGGGGGGTATGGGGGGGGGAAGGCGGTGCACACACAAGGCGGAACACACAAAAGGCGGCCTGTGGCCACCGCAGGAGTCTTGTTATTTAAGGGGCCACAGGCAAGGCGGTGCACACAGAAGGCGGTGCACACACAAGGCGGAACACACAAAAGGCGGTCTGTAGCCACCGCAGGAGTCTTGTTATTTAAGGGGCCACAGGCAAGGCGGTACACACAGAAGGCGGTGCACACACAAGGCGGAACACACAAAAGGCGGAACACACAAAAGGCGGTCTGTAGCCACCGCAGGAGTCTTGTTATTTAAGGGGCCACAGGCAAGGCGGTACACACAGAAGGCGGTGCACACACAAGGCGGAACACACAAAAGGCGGTCTGTAGCCACCGCAGGATTCTTGTTATTTAAGGGGCCATAGGCAAGGCGGTGCATACAGAAGGCGGTGCACACACAAGGCGGAACACACAAAAGGCGGTCTGTAGCCACCGCAGGAGTCTTGTTATTTAAGGGGCCACAGGCAAGGCGGTGCATACAGAAGGCGGTGCACACACAAGGCGGAACACACAAAAGGCGGTCTGTGGCCACCGCAGGAGTCTTGTTATTTAAGGGGCCACAGGCAAGGCGGTACACACAGAAGGCGGTGCACACACAAGGCGGAACACACAAAAGGCGGTCTGTAGCCACCGCAGGATTCTTGTTATTTAAGGGGCCATAGGCAAGGCGGTGCATACAGAAGGCGGTGCACACACAAGGCGGAACACACAAAAGGCGGTCTGTAGCCACCGCAGGAGTCTTGTTATTTAAGGGGCCACAGGCAAGGCGGTACACACAGAAGGCGGTGCACACACAAGGCGGAACACACAAAAGGCGGTCTGTAGCCACCGCAGGAGTCTTGTTATTTAAGGGGCCACAGGCAAGGCGGTACACACAGAAGGCGGTGCACACACAAGGCGGTGCACACAAAAGGCGGTCTGTGGCCACCGCAGGAGTCTTGTTATTTAAGGGGGGTGCGGGGGCTGGCCCCCGCGTCGAGCGAAGCGAGCCGTCTGTCGAGCGAAGCGAGCCGAAGGTAGGGGGGGGAGGTAGGGGGGGGGAGGTAGGGGGGGGAGGTAGGGGGGGGGTAGGGGGGGGGGTAGGGGGGGGGTAGGGGGGGGTGGGGGGGGTAGGGGGGGGGTAGGGGGGGGTAGGGGGGGGTAGGTAGGGGGGGGAGGTAGGGGGGGGCGACTTCGTGCATACTATCGTCGTACTATAGAATATCTTTCTTAGATGTGCCGGCTGAATACAATCGCACAAGTGTCTGTCTGCATGATTTCAAGGCATTTTTGAATGTATCGAAGCAGATCTGAACCTGCCAGCGTCCGTTGATGTGCTATTGCATCTCCACTGCGCTGCCTGCTGTGAGGGCAACCTGTGTTCGGAGAAGGCAATGTGGCAATGTTTGAGGTGGGCTATGGGGCATTGTGCGGGACAGGGCTCCTGCAAAGGTTCACAACCTGGTCGTGACATGGATCCAAGTAGGGGTTCGGCTCAGACGATCTCGTGGCGGTTACCCCGCGCACGGGCGACGGGCGTCTGGGTACCCTGCACCCCCTTTGCGCGACGACCAGTCATTTTTCATCGTTTGACGACAGCGCGGTCTTTAGACGGTGTAAAAGCAGTGGTCGTTGCACAAGGCCCTGGGTTAACAAGCAGCGTCAGAAAAAGCGCCGTTTGACCAGGAGGCGGGGAGCAGCTGTTGTTGACTTATGGCATGGAAGACCTAGCTGGCATAGTTGGTCCACTGCATGGTACTCGAGACAACCTCGCGCAATCAAGGTTTACAGCTGTCCCATCCTACAATGATCCCAAATAATTGTGGTAGCGGATCTCAGAACGGCTGCAGGTCATGCTGCCTGCGGGCAAGGTGGTGTAGGACCGTGAGCAGGGCAGTGGAAAAAAGAATAGGAACCGTTTCGTGGCAGGAGGCGGCAGGAGGAAAGGGGGCTAGGACTCATGGGCGGGGGGTTGGGGCAGGCAAACGAGAGCTGACACAGTGCAGAATCGGGGGACTTGACACCCGGTGCATTGTTCCGAGGGCACAGGGTGTGCACCAGAGGGAGTGTGTGCACAGCATGCACAGAGCATACTTTCGACGGTAAAATAAGAGAAAGACTCAGGAAGACTAAGAATTTCGTGAACACTCTTGTGCCATCATGAATTAGAGCACCCCTAAAACTGGTATAGAGCCCCATCATGGACCGAGAATCCTCTGCCCCATTGCCACTCCCCGCAGCACCCTTTTGGCAACATTTCCAATGCTTTTGGGCGGCACTATGGTTGTATTTGCGTGCTCCAAAAGGCACGATCATCCACCACTCCACATCGGTTCCCACACCAACTTAAAGATGACTTGCGTCACGGAAGTCGGTACCTAGTCCACAAATTTGTGTGGGCGACGGAGTCGTCAGCCAAATGGGGCTGGGACAAGTGCATAGCTTGCATCATGAAGGGGCCACCGGCCAGGTGATTCCCCATCAACCTATTCCAACCTCCATCGACAAAGGAAACGATGGGGTGATAAGGCGCAATCAGCATTCACGATGCAACAATTTGAGAGTCGAGGGCGTCTAAAGTATACAAAGATCTCAGGGCGTCGGCTGGTTACAATAGTGCAATCATAACTGTGAGCGTCAGCAGACAAGACAACATCCGCCGACATTGAAAATACAGCACACAGACGTTGGATTTGGGTTTGATAGCACTCCTCCGGCCTTAGCAAAACATAAAGATCCAAAAAAGTGATCACGGGGGAAAGGGGATGGGAAGAGGGGCAAACAGGCGAAAACCAAATCTATCACAGCCCCCCATTAGTGGGATCACCCTCAAGAGGTGGTACCGAACAACAACAATGCCCACTTCCATGCAATTGACCGGTCTGCGGTACAACATGGTGCGTGGCACGCAAGCCCTGTGCCCACCATGCACCAGTGTGCACGGCAGGTGTGGCGCCCCATGCAGCCCCCAAGAATCGTCCACACATCTCATAATAAGACTGGGAGTCCCTCTCTCCAGAGGGTAAACGGTCCCTCTCCGGATAAACTGTCTGGGCACAGGGCACAGCCACTCTTCCATGGGATTTCCGGTGAACCAAAGAAAACTGCCACGCCATCGACCCTGAAGGCCGATGAGCACTGGTCAATCTAATGGACTGAAGGTCCTTGACAAGATACTTTCAGCCTCTAGTTCATCAAAATATCCAATGCAAAGGACTGCGGGCCGTTCTTCGTAGGGCTGCTCCACCACCTCAACACGTGATGCCAACCAGAAAATGGGTTGAAGATGGACCGGCCCACAGCCACCAGGCACATCAGTCCCAACATGTGTGGGCACAGCCAGTCTTCTAGCCTCAGCACCCCACTGGCCCTCCGAGACTCGCCTCACAACATACGCCGTTCCATCACGTCTGCCCTCAAAAAAAAGGCGGACAAAGGGAGAGGGCCGTGTACGCCTGGCCCTGGGGGGGGGGGGGGGGCGTGGACCTGCAGAAGCGTGTGATCATGGCGCACATCTGCTGTGGCACAGCCACAGCGAGACTTGTGTCACTGACATCCGCACTGAGCCCACAAGCCCTGCCTGCCCATCCCACTGTGGGGCCGGCTTACTGTCAGATGGCTCCGCGGTGCAATTTGATTCCTGGTCAGAAAGCGGCTGAACGATGATACTGCCTGGGCAGCCTCTACCGGTGCGCGGTGGAGTGAGTTCATTGACTGTTGAAGCTCGCGGGGGACCACACCACTCATCAGCACGGTCGCCCATCGTGTCCCATTGTCACGCCACAACTTCCTCGCGAGGCACGCATCCGCAGTCGGCATGAATCGAAGACGGTGATCCAGGATAGTCCAGGTTTAATGCAGAATGCAGATAGCACATAGGGCGAGCACGCAGCATGTAGGGGAATGCCCGGAGGGGAGGCTACTGGGACATCGGGTTTTCATGTCTCGCCCACAGTCTGAGGAGGTTGACTCTCAGCTTTGGCACATTTGCACCGTGGGCAGGGGTGTGCGGGGGACGTACAAGTGGAGAAGACACAAAAGGCGTGTTGCGAGTATGTTTTGTGCTGTCAAGGCGAGTGCAATTTGTTATGCTGTATGTCAAGTCGTAGCTGTGGTTTCAAAAGAAACATCAAAACACCCCCCCCCCCGAAAAAAAAATCGCAATGCAAGCAATCTTTACTATTTCATTGCAAAACGGCAAGTGCAAGCTTTAGTGTTAGGAGTGATCTGACTATTGCAAACACACACAGGGTGTGCAGCGTGTGCGGACCGGAACGGTGATTTTCCGGTATTACGCGTGCTGTCGCCTTCGCAAGACCAGCTTCACCAGCTCACTTTGGGCCTCTGGCCTGGGGGAGGGGATGTCCCTTATTCCGGTCGTCTGATCTGTCTCCATGTTGTATGTCGCTTGCCAGAGCACATGGTGATACAGAAGGTCCGGTGGTGCCCGGATGGTACCCGCTTTTGCCTGCCGCCGCGCGGCTGCTGCTCACTTGTTGGTGTTCTCCCCGTGGTCATCCTCTTGTCTCACACTTTGTGACAGAAAAGTACCTATGGTCTTTTAGGCCACTGACGGGCCAATCGCGTTACTGCGCTTTGTGCGTCTCATGCACATATGCAATAGCACAGGCTTCCTCTGGGCTTCCCCCACCCCCCTCCCCAGTTGTATTTTATCCACGCAACAGGCATTGCTGCCGAGGTGCTCCTCGGCAGCAATGGCGCAATTGGGCTAGCACGGACCCGGGTGTGCTGAAAGTCAGGAAAACGACGGTCAGACGAGGTCCCGTGCTTGGACAAGCCCCTGCTTGCGTGGGACGCACTGTCCCAAAAGAACCCCTGTGGCAAACCTGCCCATACCTCACCCTAACCACTAGTGCCGCAACAGGGCGCCAGAACACAATGTGCAGGCGAATTTCAGCATGTTCTGGACGTCCTCAAAGCCCATCATGGGCATCAGGAGCTGTGGAATAGAAACCCTTTCCAACCCTGCGCCTCATCCTAAACAATTGCACATGCTTGCCCCTTTGGGGCAGGCTTTGGAGCAGGCTTGGGTTCAGGCTTTGGAGTGGGTTGAAGCTTCTGATTCCTTGGGACAAAATTGCCATCAACAATATCTTTGGTGAAGTAAAGCTTGCCCTCAAACACATGGCCAAGGCCCCAAACCCCACGTGTAGAAGAACTGATAGTTGTGGCAGGCACATGTTCACCAGTGGGCCATATGTACATAGCAGCCATGCCAGCAATAGCAACATTCACCATGGCTGAAAATCACCTCAAAACAAACAGCATTGGGTTGCAGTTGCAAGCAAAATAGTGTATAAGAAGGAGGAACCCTCCCCCACCCTTGTAATCCCCGACCTAATGTCAGGCCGGTCCACCCCACGGGAGGGGGGGGGAGTGTCATAAATGACGGTCCCCCCCCCAGGTGGGGGGGGATTGCACCACAAAACCATACCACTTGATAATTGCAACACCGCATGCACAACACCAGTAGCACCCATCCAACTGAAACACCGATGCTATTTTTGTAACGTGCCGGCTCCACAGGAACTGTTATTTCTGTGCAAGTGCCCGTTCCACGGGCACTTAGGCACTGTATGAAACTTTTTTTTGAGTTCAAACGACCTTGACCTCTTGGACATGTTCACGGGGCATTTTAGGGATAGGTAGTAGAGGATCAGATGATGAGGCTGCATTGGAGGCGTAGCAGCCGATGCGCTGCGCGGTGATCCCTTGACGTCGCCAGATTGACTGCCACCAATTCTCCGATTCGTCGTCAATCAAGTGGCTCAAGCAGGAGTCCCACTCTTGGGCCTTTGCAATTACCCGTGTCTCGGTGAGAGCAATGCGATGGTTACGCTTGCGTATAATCCAAGTACTGAGGCGTACCTCCGTGCCGTGGTACTATGAGGTACCTTATAGGTCTTTTTGCCCGGTGTGTTACTCTTCCTCCCCGTCCTCTTTTTGACCTCCTTCTCCAATTGTGGTCTAGCAGCCCTCCACTTCCTCAAGTTTTTTGCTAACTTGAGTCCTCAGGCACCGTTTCTTCCCAGATATCCTAGGGTATTACATGGCTACCTACCGGCCCAAGCCCAGTGAGGAGGATATCGGGCCGCACCTCCCCTACCCTCGGGAGAGGGGAAGTGGTGACATGCAGCAAGCCCCTTGAATCCTCTTTTATTTTTCTTTTTGAGTTCCTTTCTTTTTCTTTTTGAGTTTCTTTTTGAGTTGACGCTCAAGGTGTCATTGAGTACTCGGGAGAACCCCAGATAGCTAAGGGTCCATTTTTGTACAGTACACGTGCACTCGGAAACTGAGCAGGCCACAGGCCCAAGCATCGTACTAGCATAACATGTGTTGACCCTTCGTACATTAGTGCAGGCGGTCTGCCACGCCCCTCCAATCCTCCTTTTTCTTCCCACGCAAGGCTTCCCCCAAAACCGGCACCGCCTGCGGGAGCCCGAAATCTTCCGCCTTCAAAACACGTGTCCAGGAAAAGGGTCAACCTCTTAACGGGGAAACACAGGGGGAGCACACCAATTCTGCCGCTATCCAACCGAAATGCGGCGTGAACAAAAGGGGGGAGCCCCCCTCCCCCCCTATCCCAGAGCTCCGGTGGAGTATGAAATTTGTGGCACTGATGCAGTCTGCAATGTGCGCTAAACCCTCATCTCTTGCCCACGATGTCAACAATGTTCTGCCCTCCCGTGCCACACCTATACGCAATTACCTATCCATCCTCACCCAATAGGTAGCCAAAACTGTGATCCATATTGCTCTGCCTAAAACGCCGGGCAAGGGGACCCGAGCTCATCGACTCAGCGAGTTGTGATGATGGAGCTCTGCCCCAAGCACTGACTACCCAGCTCGGGGATCCACAACACACACGCCATTATGTGGCGCCCACCTGCTGTGCTGAGGACCCGTCTGCGGGGCGTATTCCACCGGGGTACCATCCCGTCATCATCGCGGGCATCCCATGTTACTCCAACCAGCAACCCCCCACGGGTACGCACATCTACTCCGACGGCAGTCACAAGACCGTGGAAGTGGCCAGTGCTACATATGAAGTAGCAAGGGCGGCGATCACGAAAGGGCTGCTCTGTGTTGTGCCTAGGGTAATAGGCCCACAACAATCCTACGGAGCGGAAATGCACGGCACGGCGGTAGGATAAACCTTGGCGCAACATGGGGATGGGTTGTTAATTGACAACAGGGGGTCCTCACTGGTGCCACTGTCGCGCCCACGCACGGATGCGGACATATGGACCTCCCGCCAAATAGGGTACGACAATTTGGGCACCAAGACCGTTGACTTCGAGCGGGTACCCACCCATCGTCAAGCGTTTGAAGCCCACAATGCTCATGAATGAGAAGAAATACGGCGCAATGTGGAAGTTGACCTTCTGGCCAAAATGGCTAGCCATCTGCCGATGTTGGATTACGACCCAACAAACCCGTGGGACATTGCCATGAGCGGGGGGTCTACCCCTACTCAGGCATGCAACTGCATGCAAAATGCAGCCCCGTAGCGTGACTCGGTTCCAAGATATCCACTGGACATCCTGGCCCCCTATGCGCGGCACGCGGCGCATGCTATTGGTACAGTGGCTCCGGGGACATGCCAAGTGGGACGGCATGAGGCCGCCTTGGGACCAACGTAAACCGCGATGTCCTTTATGTCAGCTACACTATGGCACCACGGTGCACCACCACTGCCTACGGTGGAAGGTGGCCTTCCGCACCATGTGGATCTCTACTTGGGGCCCATGGCAGGATTATGTGACCAAGTGGTGGGCATGCTCAAGACCAGAAGACCTCCACCACGCATCTTGTCTTCGTATCCCGGAATCGCCGTGGCACAATTTGCCGCCCGGGTACGGCGCGGACTTCCGCGAACGCGTGGCATGGCACCAGTTCCATGCCCTCCATGGGGTGTGCCAGCTACAAAGGCGTAGGGACTGTTGATTTTGTTTTCCGGGTTACCGCCGCTTGTGCACCTTGCAGACAAATTGCACCTGGTCCCGGAGAATAGTGTCAGTAGGATTGGGCTTGATTGGTCGTGGCCTAAGTTTGGTATACCATGCCGGCACCAAGGTGGATTCATGCGTCGGTGTATGCGGCTCACGTGGGGGCATGGTGAGTTGTCGCCACTGGCAAGCGTCACACACCTTGCGGCAGCATCAAACCTACCACACCCGCCTCTAGGCTGCGCGCTACCTTGACCATTGTGCCCCTAATGCTTGGCTGCAACAAGAGGCGCAGTTGGTAGCACGCTACTTGGCTGTGCCCGGGCTCCAACGTTGCCGCCATGATTTGATGCATACCGCGCTCATTTCATGTGTTGATCTTGGCAACAACTTGCTCAGCAGTAGGTATGTGTTCCTCACAGCCAGGCGACGAGCAATGACTTGGCCCCAACCGCTCTAGACGGCACACGACCTCCACCTCCGTCGTGCTGAAAGATTTTCTCTCGTGTGTTGGCTGTGGATAGCTGAGTGAGCCAAAGATCTCCGCCAACAATGTCCCATCGCCAAGAAAACATGCCGCCATCGCCTAGGCCTACTTGGGAAGCGCCCATGTAGTGACACACATGAGTGCACCAAGCGGCACCAAAGTGACACCATGGCCATGCATTTCCTTTGGGAAAGTGCCAGCCAACGCTAATCGGTCTGAGTACCCACATCTCATTACCTTTGTACCCCCACATAGGTTTTGCCATTATGACGTGGCAGTTGCCTGCTGCACTAGAGAGTGCCTCCTCTTTCCTTGTATATGAGCTACAGGTATGTGCCCTGTGCCTTGTCTACTGGGGATCCAATGTATCACATACGTGAGTTATACCAAAGTCTCCCAATTTGGAACAACAATCTTGAGTACTCCTGAGCACTTCGAATTAGCCCCCCGCCCCCCCCCCAAAAAAAAACCGATGCGGCACAGAGAACTCCAGGTGTGTGACACTAGAGTGTGACGTGGCGTCGGACGTTGATAGTGCCACCAAGTCCTGTAGTACACCGGGCTCATGGCGTACAATCCCCTCCCCTCCTACCACAAGGTACACAACTCCCCCCCCCCCCCAACTGAATGTTGTAAGTTCTGGAACTAACTCCCAACAGCCTGTACCCACTGGGGTTTTTCAATCCTAAGGACCGAGTAACTCGCCATGGTTGGTGGCAGCAACCAAACCAGCTGACCCCTAACCTCTCGAACCTCGAGCCCTCCATGCCCCAGTGACTACGGAATGAAGGGAGTGTGGCCATGTGAGGCCAGCGCCAGCAAGCACGCCTAAAGCGCAATCAACCCAAACATGGAACACCGAATGCACGTCACAACCCGAACCCCGGACTCAAGCGGCAGAGTGCCCCACGCGATAAAACCCTAAACCCGAAGCCCTGACCCTAGCCGGGGAGGCTATGGGCTAGAACTTTGGGACAATGCAAGCAGGCCGTTGGCCACAAGCCCACACTGCGAATTGATTACGCAAGGAAGGCCTGGGGCAGGCGCAGCTGGACCCCCCCCCCCCAAAAAAAAGACTCATGGATGGTGGCTTCCATGCACGAGGCGACTCAAATGTGGGGGCGTAGTCCAGCACCCGAGAGGGTACAGCATCACATGACCAAGCCGGAATCGCTGTGCTACATCCAACTAATAGGACACCGCCCCACCCGGCGATCCGCAAAGATCCCCCATGATTCCATGCAACTCTTTGGCAGCCCATGACGGCGATGGGGGCCATCACAGTGACCATTACCCGCAGGATGGGTGGCTATGCCACTACCACGTATGCAACAAGCCGGTTATCTCTCTCCACCGTGCGCCCCATATGTGTCCTATATGCACTAGATCACGCTTTAGTCTCCCGCCCCTAATGCAGAACACTGTGATAGGTTGCATAGTAGTGATTGTAGGCACGCATTACATGTTGGACCTAAACTCTGACTGCTAGTGCAACCATCGGGTTTCTCAACCTCGCGTCATGGTGAAGACAACGACGACGCACAATGGCTCCAAGTAGACAATGGACTCTCCTGAAACTTGTGTTGATCCGGGTTCTTCGCCCCCCCCCCTCGCAGGATGTGGAGTCATCGACGTGGACTCTAGTGATGGGTCGGAAAGGGGGTGGGGGGGGGGGGGGGGTGCGGGTGAAATGCCCGCTGACCCGGTGTTCACCCTAGGGGAACAAGTTGTGGCAACAACTTCCAAGTCAAAGTTCCGAGGTCGCAAAAGGGAGTTCTTATGCACACTATGGGAAAGCCACCATCCATGAGTCTTTGGTGCAAAGCCAGTAATGCGACATTGCCACCCACATCCCAAAGCGTTGGATCACAATCCGCAAAATTGTGCAAAGCCAACTTGCCGAGAGATGCTATTTGCCGCCTATGGTCATCACAGTAGCCGGCTACACAGGGGACCCATCGAGCGAAGGACGTGCACATGTAGTGTAGGTGCCCATGCGCCCGCAATGGGGCTTGTTATCTACAGTGAGCAACATTGTGCAAAGTAGTGCGCGCCAATGTGGTCATAATTGCACACACATGGAGCTTCCCATGGTAGGGAAATGGTTAGGTAGCGAGTTGCAAAGAACTGAATAAGGGCGCACCATCCCTGATGTGCTTGTAGCAATTGCTTCATGCGGGCTCTGTGAGGACGTATCGCTCCTTGGATCACGGAGTGATGAAGCCACGACCATGTCTGACAGTTCTGAGACACATATCTCGCTTCCACAGTTCGATAAAGTTGAGGGTAATGATGGTGGATGTGGACCAGCACCCAAGTGTCTTGGTGCTTGAGGAAGGTCTCGAACCCCTCTTGTAGGTCTTGGGACACGTTATATTCCCATAGGAAGGACTCTGCATGTGGCCGTGATATGTGGGTGGCCGTGCGCCATGGGAAGATATTGAGGAACGTCAAATTTCCCCAAAGGGGAAGGCCTCAACCAGAGTTTCCGGAATGCGGAGCTTAGCGATGTGCAACATTTCTTTTGAGGTCATTGAGGCCATCCAAGCGATTCCCATGGACCCCATGTCTGTGTCCATTCGCGCAGGAACATGCCGTTGCTAGCACTAGACAAACATGTGCACAGGTATGTCACCATGGCTTGCTCATTATCTGTCGGCTGCTGCGATAGTTGCTGCAATAGGGCGGTGGAATGGGAGTGTGTAGATCGTCCGTAGGATATGCGTGGGTGGAGGCTTGTTTGCGCGCGGCCGCTTCGAGGTCCGTCCCCGTCAGACTTATGCGCTATGGTTTGTAGCATACCTGGTCACTTAGGATGCGATCGGTGGGCGATGGTCTGTTGGCATGCCACCTTAGTGAGTTATACCACACTCGCGTGCTATTTGACGCGTTGGTCGAGCATTGACGGGTGTCCGTGGGCATAGGTAAGGTGTTCCTCATCTGCAAAGTTGGGGCAAGCGGTGATACCGATGCCAAGCCACTTGATAGCGGGGTGCCGGAGTGCCACCACATAGTGTGCGTTCAGTCAAGGACTTCTCCCGTGGTGGGCTGCATCCCAACCATCGCACATCGCCCCAAGTCCATTGGAGCTGCAGCCAGCACCTAATTTCCCATAGCGGCAACCACGCCCACTGCACACCACGGGAACACACCATAGGCCCGGCTGGAGCCAATCCACTTTTAGGCCGGTGTGGTCGCCTCGGTGCCTTGCAGGCAAATGCCCCCCGCCAAATTTGTGGTGTACATGGGTTATCGTGATGTCTGCAACACGAAGAGCGACACCATGAACCAAACACCCTATCCTCCGTCGGCCATTTATGCATGTTGTTATGAATGTCGATGTGTATGCACATATGGGGTTGTGTATATGCCATGCAATGGGAGGGAGCAGGTGATAACAACCTTCACTCGGCGAAATGCTGGATTTCTGGGGAGTGGCACAGGCTAGTGGTGTCGGTCCTCGCTTGTATGTCGGGCATCCGATGGCATCGGTTGCCACGGTCGTAGTAGGCTTGTGGATCAGGGCGGGGTCACTAGATGAGGCACTCCTCGTGTGCCTGAGAGATTTGTGTCCCACCGTGTGTAGGGAGGGGGTTGATCCTCCTCCGTGTCGCCGGTGTCGGGCCGCTAGGGCTGTGGTGGGTGTGGCACTGGGGTGGGTTGCTGGCGAGCTTGTGCCCGCCTTGCCTTTTTTGCCTGCCGTTGGCCCTTGTTGCGGTGGGCCAACTAGCCCCGTGGCCGCCACGCTATTTGTGGGCTTGTCATCGGAGGTATGTGGGATGGTGGTGCCATGGGCATGGGGCCGAAAGGCAAGTAGGGGAAGGCATAGGGGAGTGGCGGTGGAATACATCGTGGGGGTGGGGGTGGGTAGTATTGGTCGGTGGTGCTCTTATCGGCGATCATCTTCTGGGCTTGTGCTGCGGTAGAGTGATAGTCGGGCTTCAGGGTGGGACATGGCAAGCGGCGCTCCACAGTGTCCCTAGGGCCACACGTGGACTGTGCCAATGGTTCACTGGTCCAGGTGGGTCGTTGGTCCATCCCCATACCCCATTTTGGATGAAGGCATTGGCCACCTCTACAATGAGTTGCTAGGCACCTTGGGTCAGCAGCTCCTCGCACACGCGCTTGTAATCGCTCAAGTGCAATGTGAGGCTTCGTCCCATCGTTGCGCATCTAATCTTCACTAAGTCGTCCGCAAGGTGTTCATTCTCATCATCCTTCGGGATTGGGTGGCGTTCCGTGGGCCGCACCTGTGGGATTCCTTTCGCAATAACGCGGGCCGCTTTGTGGGGCAATGGTGCTTTGGGATGGATGGGCGGATCTCCAAGCAGATGTAGGTCTCTTGGTGGTCCTTGAGGGCCACCACGTATGCCTTCATCCTAAGTTCCGCAGGCTATGACAGTGCGTAGGATGGAGCTCAACGCGGGTTCGGCTAGATATTCGGCTCGGTTCCGTGATGCTGGGGTTGGGCGGTTGCCATGAAGGAAACTCGGTGTTACGGCCGACTGGGTCCGGGGGCATGGTGTGTCGGCGGTTTTACTACCGGGATGGCGGGTGGCCGGTCATGGTTGCCGTCGGAAAAAAAATAGACACTGAGAAAGTGTCAGAAAGGTGTCATCTATGGCAGGGGCCTTTGGGCTTTAAAAATGTTCCATAAACATTTGGAGGGTCCGCTTTACACCACGCTTAGGTGCACCTTTGGGTACAGGTGCCTCTAGTGTGGGCGGAGGTGGTTGTGGTGAAGCTGCGAGTAAAGGTTGTGTAGAGTGGTGAGGAGATTGTGGTGATACAAGAAGTGACACTAGATAACTTGGCTGCAGCATGGTCCAGAACATTGACAGTGCCCCGATAGTCCAGAACATTGACAGCGCCCTGGTAGCGAACGTGGATGAACTCAGGCGCAGAGGGTGAGGGCCAAATGACAGTGCCAACAGTGGGGCACCTCTGCTGCGAGAGTAGTACTAGACAATCGCCTGTTGCATGCAATTGTTTCTGAACGAGAAAGGGAGTCAACTCTAATAGTAGGGATGAGCACACGAAAACATCAGAGCACAACACCAAAACCCCGTGTCAAAAGCACGTCAACTTGACAGTCTCCCCCGGGGGCGGGAGGGAGATTGCAAGGGGTGGTGGATTGTAAGAGGGGGGCAGGGGTACCAGAAGCATGGTCCAGCCCCCTTTCTCTCTACAATTGGGGCTCAACCGTGTCATGTTACACTTCTGAACAAAAAAACCACGGTCAGAAAAAACGGGCGCAACGACGTCAAATGGGGTCTGTTGTATGGACAAGCCGGTGCATGCACCAGGGTGGGGGGGGGGGGGGGCATAGGGCATGTGAACCGCCGTTCCAGTGGGCATGGCTGCGGAGCCAATGACGTAGCACACAGAAGACGGATGAGCGTGTAGCAGGCAGGCTGTCAACTACATGTCAGCACCACGACAGTGTAGCCTGTACATCCCAGGGTGTGCAACTTATGACACAGGGCATTGCGGAGTCACAGCACGCAAAACTGTGGACAGCCAGTGGCCTCACAGCAGAGAAACTTGGCACACTACCACACAACTCAGTAGCATGCCAGCCCAAGGGTGTAGGAAGGGGTGTGCACTGAGAATGGCTGTAGCAATGATGCCAGTGATATGCTCTGCCCCATTGCCCAAGGGCTCTGAGGCGTGGCACTGTACTTCAGTGTCATGGAGATTTGCTTTCTAGGGGCAGTGGGGTTTTGGCAGGCAGACCTCCTCCCAGTCTGGACGGTTATTCGAATGACGGGTGGTCCGAAAAGCCCCGAATAGGACTGGAAGGCGGCGAAGGCGAACCCCCCTTTGCGGTCAACAACAGACTCGCCAGCCTCTGCACCGCATACGACGACCCGGCCGGGGCCACAGCCGCCGCCCTCGGCACAGCACGTCGCCAGCCCGTGTTGCAGTACGTCGCCAGCTTCCCCTTCCCCTTGACGTCGACGGGCCCGCGCTGCACGTAGGCCGTCTTGTCCTCCAGTAGCGCGTACGCGTCCGCGGTGATCTGCGTAGTCCCGGGGACCCCGGTGCTCTCCATGCGGGAGGCCACGTTCACGGCGTCCCCCCAGACGTCGAACGCGAACTTGGTCTTCCCAATGATCCCCGTCAGCACCGTCCCAACGTGCACGCCCACCCGCACGCGCATCGGCTTGCCCTCCAGCGGCGTCCGCGCGGCGATGTCGTGCAGGCCGTCGGCGACCAGCAGGACGCGGCTGAGGGCCAGCCGCTGGGTCGTGGCCTCGTCCGCAAACCCCACGCACATGTAGCAGTCGCCGATCGTCTTGATCTTCTCCACGCCGTGCTCCTCGCACAACTCGTCGACCTGCCCGAAGAAGCAGTCCAGGTACTCCACCAGCGTCGCCGCTTCGATCCGCGAGGCCGTCGCAGTGAACCCCACGATGTCACCGAACATGATCACGGCGCGGCGCTTGCAGGGGGCGAGGCTGCGGCCCACGAGGGCGTGAAGGCTCTGCCTGGTGCTGCGCAGGGTCTCGTCCTGGGACATGCATGGGGACATTTCGGGGGTGATGGAGATGGACGACAGCGAGTCGCGGCCGGGCAGTGGCTGGTCCTCCTGGGGCGAGTGGGGGCTCTCGCTCAGGACGGAGACCGCCTGCAGTTTGCTGTGCAGCATCTCCATCGGCTCCAAGTGCTCCGGATGGTGGGAGTACCGCTCGAAAAGCTCGATGAGGGACGCAGAGATGCCGCGGGGGAACACGTTGGAGATCAGCCCGTGCGCCAGCGACCGTTCTACCTTGAGCTTGTGCTGCTGCTGAAGCAGCTCCTGATTCAGCCGGTCGGCCTCTGCCTTGCTCGCTTCCAGAAGCCGGCGGCTCTTGTGGAGCTCCTCCATGAGCTGGGAGAGGACGATGTACAACATGATCCCGGGCCAGTTGGTGCCGAACCAGAAGAAGATGGCGTACCACGTGGGGGGCAGCCTCGCCTGCTGGGGCGTCACGTATTGCGGATCCACCGTCCTCTCCACGATGCACAGCACCAGGCTACAGACGACAATCACGGCGACCCACCACGACGAAGCTCGACTGGAGGGCACCTCCACCCGGTGTTGGATCTGCTCCATGTACGCCAGGGCGATCACCCCGGCAGAGCCGGGGCCTCCTCCAAAGGCCCAAAGGATCGCTAGTAAGAAGACACAAGTCCCATGGGCTGCGAGGCCTCTTGCAAACCCGGTGTGTTTCGTCAGCCACAGGATTGGCAGCGCAATGACGTTGACCACGACCAAACCGCCAGTGGCTGCTGCCGACCAATAGCACTCATAATAGGCGATTACAATCCCCAGGAAGGAGCCCAAAAGAATCCGGGCTATGATGGCCTGGGTCTGGATTTTGCGGAGGACGCTGAGGTCGGACTGCTCCTCAGTGAAGTTGGGGTGCTGAAGGTCGAAGCTGTGTACAGGATGGGGCCTTGAAATAGAATCCACTGTATCATCCGCAGTCTTGAATGAGAGGCTTATATTCATCGGTAGCATCAGCCACGTTTTTCCTACAGAGTACAGAATGAAGGGTGTAGATGGTGCAAACAAGGTCTGTTCATGGCCCCAGGGTTTCTAAAAATGTTTTTCAGGGACAGCTATGCACTGCGTGCATCAGTTTTGGGTAGATACCCGAGCACTGCTTGCAAGCACAACTTGCTCATTCACAATCCCGACATCCTTCTCCATCTGTCTGACCTGACCACCGTGCGTGGGGGGTGCAGATGTGCCTCAAGGCTGAAAGTATACCGTATGTCCCGGGTCAGTGGGAGGGCAGTCAATCCGTCATGGGTTGAAGTACCCGGAAGCAACATGCAGGGCAATGTCCAACTTGCATGCCAGGCCTGCTTTCAGCAGTTCAAGACTAACCAAAACTGCGAACTTGCAACTGGCACAAAACCGAGCAGGTAGGTAAGGCCCCAACGTGAGACCACCCCGTCCGGAGCAATGCTACAATTCTGCGTGTATGGTACTTGTGTGATTCAAGTTGCTGCGCAACCGGCCCGAATTGGCCAGCAAAACCGCCTGAATATTACCAAGCAAATGCACGTGTGAAGGGACCTTCAGAAAGCGCACTGTCCATCTTGGCATATCCATTTCCTCCGCCTGTTTTTCCCATAGGGGGACTGTGGGTATGGTTCTGTGTGTGCCCCGCAAGCCCATGCATATCCAAGCGCATTTCCAACGCCTAGCGCCACCAGTGGCCCTTAGATACACAGATTAGGAATCACTGCATAATCGTATAAGGCCATAGCCGAAGATTTCTAATGCCGCCTACACTTCGGAGTGTTGCACGATTGCTTTAAAAAAAGTGTGTGAAGGAAGAGCAATGCTCACACCAAATTCAGAGTAAACCCCAAAACCTGCCACCATTGGATTGGTCCACTATGAGAACTGGACGGATCTATCCGTCCACACAGGCTCATAACCGAGTGCAGTTTACCAAGGCACACAAGCATCAAGTCGTTGGGCAGACAGACCGCTCTGGGAGGGTTACACCCGCACAAACAGATTTCTGGCCACCTGGAACTTACTATGGGTAGGGGGTCTCCATGGTTCTGCACACCGCACCATAACTGTGACCAAAGAGCGCAAAACCACCAGGGTCGGTAGTCCCGATGCGCCCCACCGGCCATGGCAGTAAGCTCCCGCCAGGTACGGCCCTGAACCTACACAGGGACGAACATGCCACTGCAAAAAACCTAGGATCTTGGGCAGCAGCCTGCTAGAAGGTGGGGACTTACACGCAAGCCTGACCCATGCATGAAACATCTGCAGAAAAGCCCAGGGGTGCGACATGATCCTACCTTCCAGGTCCAACCACTTACCCAAAAGAATATTTTCTGGACCGGTTGCAGCATGGATTTCCGGCTCACCACAAAAGACGCCCCCTGCAGGGCAGCCACCACCCCATCTGTCACGGCCCGTACCTCCTCAGGATCGCCCCCCACCAACAAGAAATCGTCTAGGTAATGCAACAATTCCATGTGGGGGGGTATCAGAGGTCTCACCAGATCCCCCAAAATGCGCTGGCAAAAAATGGGGGAAAACTTCCACCCAAAAGGTAGCCTATCCAGGGCAAAAACCTGGCCGCCGGGCCGGGCCCAAAACCGGGAAGCGGTGCGCATTGCAGGGGGGAGGCGGAAGCTCCAAAAAGCGTTGGTGAGATCCACATGGGTGCAGTAAAGGGGGCGGGATCGCGGCGTGGATGCAAGCAACTGCGCGATACCCTCCCATGAGGGCAAATGAAAAGTAGGCGGGTCTTCTATCCGCTCGTTCATGCCTAAGCAGGACAATATTAAGCCGACCTTCTCACTACGTTTGGGTATGGTGAACGGAAAGCAGGACGGGGGCAACGGGGTTGCGCTAAGGACTCCAGAATTCAGGAACGTGGATGCCATCTCCGCCACCCCACCCCCACCGTACCGCAACCGCCCTCTGGGTCAGCCTCGACATCATAACTCATTGCATCCTCCAAAAAGGACTCGGGGACGAGCTGCTACCAAATCCGTTGGGGAATAACGTAGGAACCCATCTTACCCAGGCCCTTTGCCGCCAAGCCCGGATTAGAGCGGGCCATCTGGGGTATAGGGGAAGTGGCCAAGTGCACCAGCCCCTCCCACGCATCCTCCTGCAATTCAGCAAAACTTTGCAAAAGGTTGGGCAAAGCCTCCCTACCCTGAAATCCTCCGCGGTGCTAAAAATCCTTTCTAAAAACATATGAGATCTCTTAAAAAGGCGGCTATCGGAAGGAAGGAAGGAAGGAAATCATATTAAGGAGCAATAGTCCATGGGGCTTCTGCCCATTCCATCACCCAGATTCACCCAAGGGGCAAGTCGTGCGGGTATCAGGAGAGCTGCTGCCCTGTATGACAAGAGGCTCCTCCCACCGTCCTTTACGTTTGCTCACAGGCAGCCCGTCCATGCCTCATGAGCCCAGCCGTGTGGTCAGTAGGGGTATCTGCCTGCATGCTGTACAGCATGGTGGAGTGTCGTGCATTGGATTCACGAATCCATCCATGGCCAAGTCGGGCTATGCCTGGCAACTCCGTACAGAGCCGCTGTGCTCTGTGCAAAGGATGAAGGTTAGAGGGTTGTGGGGGCCTCATCTCCACGGGGGGTGGGGCAGAGTACTGGACTTCGTATTGGTCCATGTCCTCATCAGATTCACGGTGAGTGTTGTCCTCTCGCGGGGCAGCATCGGGCATTGCATCCTCAAAAAGGGGCGCTAGCAGGGTGGGGGACAGGTCGGGTGGATCCTGGTCAGACCCCCCTGGACATGCACGCCGGCGACCAATGGTCTGGCGACATGTGTCGCACTGAGTGCCAGCTTGAAGTCACCGCCGGCGACCATGCCGGCGATGGCGAGTATTGTCCCGGCCGGCTTAGAACCCGTGGGGACGGGGTACTGGCTACCGTGAATTTCATGCAGGGGCCGGTGAGTAGGGGAGCAGCACGTGAGGTTAGCGAGCTGGGTCTTGCCTCCCTTCGGGGTGGCGGTGGCTGCGGCCGGGCATGAGGCGTGCTAATCTGCTGCAACATTCGTGCTATCCCCGGGGGAATGGTGCGGTCCCCCACGTCAGTAGGCCGCCCCTGGCCATGGGACCCGGGTGGTAGGGGGGTGTGTCGCCCCTCTCGGGTGCTGACCACTACAATGCGTGACGCCCGCTTAGGGGTGATAGCTCCTGTGAGCCGTAGGTACGAGAGAGCGTGCCTGGACATGGGGGGGGGGGGGGGAGCCCCGGCAGGGTCCCTGTGGAGGTCTGGGGTCACTGGGGCCGCATTCGACGGTTCACTCTCGTGCTGTTGTTGGGGCCGCTTGCGGCGTGGGCTCCCCTGTCCCTCCATGGTGGACTGCCGTCGCTTGACTCCCCGGGGTGCCCGCGTGGTAAGTGCCCTGCGCCGGGACTTCTTGAGCGCTGGATTCCCTGACCTGTGGACAGATCGGGCTCTGGGGGCGCATGCACGGGGCACTGCGCGCGGTGGAGGCGACGTTGTGGCTCCGCAGCCGCCCCGCGGCTGTGTCTCCCACTGTTGATGGGCTCAGACTCCCATGAGGATGACAAGGAGAAAACTTCCGGGGTAGAGGGCCCCTCCTCCGTGAGGTATTACACCGATGCTTGGTGTGATGGCCGTCCCGGAGGCACATCCAGGGGGGCTAACGCACTCGTGTGCTGAGATGGGGTGCTAGGCGCACGCGGAGCTGCTTGTTGACTCAGACCCGGTGCATCCTGCTCATGTTGAGGTGGAGCTGCCTGTTTGGCAGGTCGGAGTAACCGATAGGGCCCGGTGGGGGCTCCATGATTGCGGTGTGCTGGGAAGTAGTCAGCCGCGAACAAATCGGTGCTCTTCTTGCCCCCCCCTCTGCCAGTGAGAGTCTTGGGGGTGTGCATAGCTGGTAGCAGCGACGGCGTGTACTTGAGCTTGGGAATGCGTTCCCTGATGCTGGGGCTAGACTCTTTTGTCTCCCGCCTTTCCTTGGCCCGCTGGGCATTCCTCTGCTTGGTATCCGGCGAAGGGGCCGGCGCCTGTAGTATGGCCGTCTAGTGCAGTTCACAGTATTCCTGTAGGTTTTGCAGGAGTTTCAGCATGTCCGGGCGTCGTGTGAAATACGGCCGTGCAGACACGCCCCCAACGGGACTAGGGAGGAGCACTAGCACGCCACCTGGGAACACGACTCCTGCTGTGCTCAGCCTTTTCAGGGTAGCCAGGGCTAACTTCAATACCCTAGCCCTTTCTGGTAGCGGGAGGGTGGACGCTTTGTACACTGCCTGGGCTGAGGCCGGCAATGTGCGTGCCGCAAAGCATTCAAAGTCCATTGCTAGCTCCATGAAGGAGACCTGCCCTTTTCCTGGTATCCAGACCAGGGCGTTGACCCATCCGATCAAATCGTCCTAGAAGTCGGAGTCTCATCGCCATTTTTGAGCTGTGGGCTGGCGGATCTGCAGCTCCTCCCGGTGCTCTGGCTGCGGTAGCGGCCCCATAAGTTGCCAAAATGGATATCCTTTGCCTTGCTTCGGCTTGGGATGATCAAAGAGCTGCACATCTTCGCGCTGTGCTTGGGTCCGTAGAATTCGCAGCACCATGCTATGGAAATCGTACATGAAGTCACGCACCAAATCTTTGGGGATGCTATGTGACAGGTTGTTCTGGCATCAATGGACACACCCTAAGACATGTGGGCCAGCCACTAACCTGTTCCGACAGGCCCAGCGCCCTCGCTTTTCGCATAAGCGGACGCCAGGCATTGGACCGATATGTGCTCCAGGCAGCGCAGGCCCATAATATGTGTTCATCATCCTCTGGTTGCTGCGAACAGTAGGGGCACGGCGGGGTTGCCCTGAGGCCTCTCGCATGTGCCCTGGCAGCCGTCCACAGTGCCCCTGTCAGCCAGCCCCGCAGCAGTGCCTTATCAAATTCTGTGCCTTCGGAGAGAAGTATTTGACATGCCTCCCTGTCGAGGGCCCCCAGCATGCCGTGAAACTGTCGGGGCCGACGATCCTCAAGTGAGAGCAGGGCCCGCCTCCTGATGGAGTCCCCCAGGATATGCTTGAACTTGTCTTCATTGATGAGCGTCATGTCTATCGCATCAGGCACCCCTGGCACATGCCAGACCCACCAGTGATCCGCTTGCCTCCAACCAAGGCTCTCCAGCTCCAGGAAGGCCCGATGGACCGGCCCTGATGTGGTTGGTCGCGCTTGTGCTTGTCGGGCTTCAATGCATGACTGCACCACGACCTAAAGTGTGCTTGGGGTGCGCGCCACCGTGAGAAGCCAGCACACCTTGTCATACGTGACGTTCATGTGTGGGGACACTCGGTGTCCCTGTACTAGCAGCACGAAGATGATCTCCTTCGCTCTGCCAGGTCTTGAAGTGCCCCACAGACTGTGCAGCACTGCCGTCTCTAGGCTTTGTAGATCCTTTCGGGACACTTCCGCCCCCCGGGTTGCCCCAGAGGGCTGCAGCTTGGACCGGTGTTGCAATGATGTGCGTTCGCCGGTTGAAGCCCCCTTGAGCACCTCGCACTCTAGATAGCAGGTGTTTCCCATTGGACGTTCGCTTCTTCGGTAACGGGCCCGTCCCTCTGACCAGGTTGGTGCGAATGCCCACCCCGAGTGAGCGAAATCCAAACTTGAGGGGGAGAGAAACCCCCTTGAGAACCGTGTGTTCGCACGCCACCGCCACCGCCTTAGATTGTCGTACTTGTATGGATAACGACTTCTTGGGGTTCACCTTTTGTAAGGTGAGAGTCAGCCACTCGTCAGTGAGTTGCATCACTGGCGCGATGTATTGGCCTTCTGATCGCAGCGGGTACGTGTCATCTGCATAGTCCATGGATCCTACATGGATTGTGCCCGCCTCTTGTGGCCGGGGTTGAGCACCCGGGAGTTTCGTTGGGCTGGAGGGTGGAGACTCCGTGGATGCTTCCGCCTCCTCTTCCGCAGGTTTGTCACATGTGAGCGTGGGCGGGGGGGAACAGGGCGGCTGTGGTGGCTGGGATGGAGGCCCGTGGCCACATGTGCAGGGATCGGAGTGTTCCCAATATTCAAACTGGTCTATTCCCGAACCGAAGGTCTTCATGACACATTTGCTCGGGGCCGGCCGATAGCGCGACACCGCGGTGGACTGAGAGGATGCAGGTCTACGTCTGTACCTCAACTCCTTGGGCTGTTCCAGCTTTGGAGGTATTGGCGGCAGGCTTCGCACTGTCACTACGATGGCACCTTCGAACTCATCAACGGCTGGCATCCAGACCGTTGTAAGCATGTTGATCATGAGGACGCTCATGGCGCAACCCTGTAACACGCCGTTTGTGGCGTGAAAGAAGGAGCCCAACGCCCCGTTTATTTTGAACGCCCTGTGTAATTGTTGATACATGGCCTCCAGTGCTGACTGTGGCTTGGGGTCAAGGCCAAATTCTCGCGCCATCCGGAAGGAAATTTGTTGGGGTATCAGATCAAAACACTTTACGTAGTCGGTGCCAGCGCCGGATAGGGCCTGCTTCAGCAAATGTGCTCGCTCGATGAGGGCGGCCAGTAGGGTGGCAGCATCTAAGGCGCTTTTCTGCGGCCTGAAGGCATAAGCATTGCGGTGCACCCACTTCTCCTGCCAGATAAGACAATCATGTAGGCGGATACCGGACTAGGCGCCGTAAATTGCAGAGAGCACCGAGAGCGGTCTGAGTTGTAGCGGCTCACTTCCCTCGCCCTTGGGAATCAGCGGGATGTACCCCGTGGCGAGCTGCTCAGGCCACATCCCATGGGATTCTACCCACTTTAATAGCCGGGCTAGCATTTGCAGTAGCGGCCATGGCATGTTCCTCATGTCGACAACGGTCCGGCCATCCAACCCTGTAGCTCAGTTGCGTTTCATGTCCCTGAATTGGCGGCAGAGGCGTTCCGCGGTGATGGGATGGCATTCCATACGGTGATGTTCCACGTATTTGCCAAACCTTTGCCAGAAGGGCTCCGTCTCGGGTTCCAGCAGCGACGGGTCCGCATGCTGCCTCATTATGGGGTCCCACTTGTGATGTATTACGAGGTCCAATTCTGGCACATTGCCGGTCAGGGTGCCATCATCCTTCTGGATCAGGACGGTGGGTGTGTACTTGTCTACCTTTATCCACTGGTACACCTTCCCCGGAGATGTGGTCCATGTCTCTTCAATGAAGTCTTTCCAGTCTGGGTGCCTCTTCTTTTCCTCTTGGGCTGGTTGTCGCCTGCTCAGCATTTTTATCTTATCATTGAGTGGAACAAGGTCGGTAATGGTCATTGGAGCGTTTTCCGGAGCCTCCGTCCATGTGCAGTAACCCTTGGTGCTCAGCTACGCATTGCCCTTTGGAGATGAGTTGGAGGATGCGGTGGGCTCTCCTTCGTACCGCTTTCCAATTGCTCAGGACCTCTCGTGGTTTGGGGCCTATAACGGGGATCGCTGCTTGTTTCCTTGCGTGCCACCCACCTCATCACCGGCACCAAGGCGCTCAGCGGGGCTGACATCTCCTTGGTCAGTGCAGTGCACGGGAGTCTTAATGGTGTCATGCGCTTTGGCGCGAGTTCCACCGTTTTGAGCATCTTCTTGGTTCCCCTTCCCCTCGGTAGTTCGTTGGGGGCCAGTGGCAGCTGGCATACTCCTTTCTTGATCGCCAGCGGTGATGCCATGTTTAGGACCATCATGGTTTCCTCGGCTAACCAGGTCCAGAGATCCCACAGTTGATGTGCCGTGGTCGACTCATTGTCGATGATTTTCTCCCATAGTGCCACGTACAGCTCGGTGACGTCCTTGATGATTTGGTCCCGCTTGCGTGTCTGCAAGTGGGCTGGTATCATTGGTGGTAGCCGCACAAACTTCAGGCCTTGCTGTGCTGACTGCTTGAAATTGAAGGTGAAGGTGACCGGCTTGTGTCCGGGTACGGGACAACTCTCAGTGGGGGAGACTTGCATTATGGCACTAGCCGTCTTGGCGTCCACCAGAATTCCATCAATTCTGGTTGGTTTCTGTTTGAGCGAACCATTGTGGTACGAGCATCGACAGTCGTGTCCCGTGGTCCGTGCATGCAAGAGGTCGACATCCACAATTCGTCCCGTCAGTATCTGTGTCATCATGAGGCTAGGCATGCAGCGGTGGTGATCTAGTTGGACATTGGCATCTGTGGCAATGAGGAAGGAGGAGTTCCCTAGCTTGGCAACGTGGGTCAATACCGCCTCCCATAGCCTGTCGTTCAGCTTGTGGTCCCCGGGGATCCCATACACGACGATCACGTTCACGGGGCGCTTGCCATCTGCCGGGGTCACGATGACGTGCAGCAACCTCCCCGAGTTCCACGGCTCCTCGGTTAGCGTGCATTCCGGGTCCCGCTAGGCTTGCTTCGCTGGCCACTTTTCCCGTACCAGTAGGGCCGCCCCTCCTGGGGCGGCCCCCCAGATGCCACCAGTCTTGGACACTAAGGGGCCCCCCCAGAAAAGTTGCCACCCCTTCTGCCTCGCCATAAAGGCCATTGCATTTTGGGCGCCTTGTGTGAGCCGCGTCTCTGTGAGCGCCACCATGTCCTCTTTCAGATCCAATACTTCATGATGACGTGGTCGCAGGGCAGTCACGTTGATGAGTGCTAAAGAGGTGGGTCCTGGGTTGGGGTGCACATCTCCACATCGTAAAATCTGGGCGCGTAGCCAGTGTGGGTGCTCCGCGGCATGCTGATCATGTGGCATTGTATGCTCAAATTTGTTGGCCAGTTGGGTCAGGTTGGGACTCTGGTCAGGCTGATCCGGGAGTGGGAGGTAAAATTGGACAGGATGGGCCAGGCAGTTAGGCAGGCTAAAGGGTTCAGGCAGAGAGGTTATGAGGTAACGCTCTTCACTGGCAGTGCTTTGCTTTTTGGGTGTTATCAGTGAGGACGGCGGGTTTACCCGTCTCGTCCATAATGGTCTGGCGGCGCTTGCCGTCGCACGTCTTCTCATGGCGCAGGGATGCGGCGGGCCCTCCCGTCTCGCATACAACCAAAAGAGACCGGCGGATTTCTCCGTCACGGCTCTGCGGGCAAGCGTACTACTGGCAGGGCTGAGGGTTTGCATGGGCAGCAGGGTTAGTGCGTCATAATGGACTTGCAGTTCTCGATCACTTGCCGTGTCGACGGTCTCGCTGTAGCTTCCACTCCGGGTCGAGCCACTAGAAGAGAGAGGGCGAGGTCGTGTGTGCAAAGAAATACCGTAGTGGCATGTATCAGTGCTTGTTGAGGGGGCCGTGCGTGCAGACACTTGCTGAGCAGAGTCGGCACATACCTTGTCCACAAAATCTTGGCGGGGTGTGTAGGCGGGTGCTGGGTACGGCGGCTGGGCATCTGCGTCCTCCGGCGGTGGTGACGGTCGCACTGCTGTTGTTTGGGCTTGAATGCGGTTGATCAGCCATTCGGTGCCTGAAGCCCATGCGTACAGGGACACCCCGTACTTGGCGTTGGAGCTGATTCCAAAGGTGAGTCCTTGCGGCTTCTTTCCCCGCAGCTGCAGCCTCCAATTTCGTGGCGCCGCGTGGGTTCCCTGCTTGGCCGTGTCGGGCTCCGGTGCGTCGTTGAAGCCAAGCTTTTCTCCGACATCCGTGGCCCAGTCCCTGATCCAGTCTTCACAGTGATGCAGCGTAAGATGGGGTTCCAGTGCCAGGGCGATGTACGAGTTCGTCTTGTGCAGGACGTCAGTGATCTTCGTGGGTTGCTCCGGTTGTAGCCGTACCGCCGTCGAAATGTTCTTTAGCTGCTACAGGGAGTACGGCTTTGCGAATCCGGGTCGTCTAGGGACGTGCTCCACCTCTTCTTCTTCTTTTGCCATCCCCACCACCTCTTCGTGGCTGGGGAGGGGGGGCGGGCCATCACTTGCTCGTAGCTGGGTGCTTGTGGCCTTGCAGGCCGGTTTGGAATGGGATCAGGGCCTCTGTTGACGATTGTGCTCGGACTTGTGCCGCGGATGACGGTTGTGCCCTGTACTGGCTTCCTGTTGGCGGTGAAGGCAACCTTTCGGTGTACTGTGCGGCCGCCTGCTGCTCCCCCCGGATGACGCCCATTCAAGCAGCATGTTGCGTGTCAAGCTCTCGTAGCGCGCTTTCCATCCGTCTTGTCTCGCCTTGAACCCGGCATCGTTCTCGGTGAGCGCTGCGGTGCTTCGACCGATCTGGGTGCCGTGGCTGGGGCTGGTGGACGTGGATGTGGATGCGGATGTGCCGTTGCTGCTTCTGCTTTGTTCGATGTGGGCAGTCGCTGTCTTTGCTGCTAGAGTCCGATCTCCGCCTCCTGTGCGACCGTCCCATGGAAGAGAACATACTATCTGTCACCAGGGACAGGCAGACTGGATGGCGGTGGCATGGCCTGGGCGGTGAATGCCATGGCAGGGGAGCGTCATTTCAGGGTATTGTACCCAAGATGTTATCATGTCATCCCCTCCTACCAACTCAAAAGGGCACCTGCGTGCGCGCAAGGTTGGTTTGTGCCGGCATTGTCTATGGTTAGAGCATCGTGGCAAAAGGCACGGCATGCACAAGAGGAGTTCTGAGAACTTCCTACGCGGCGGGCACGCCCGGCTCGCGTGGCACGGCGGCTGTTGGTGCCGACTCGTGCATGCACTCGGGCATAGCAATGTCACTACCCAGGGGGGCACCTTTACTGACCTAGCTCCATGTCGTGGTTGTCCTCCACGACATCCTGTACAGAGGCAGTCTCGTGGTTGTCTTCTGCTCGTGTGGCCAGGCGTAGCCTCTCCTGGCGGCCAGCTCTTTCTGCAGCTGGTCGGATTTTGTGCGACACACACCGCCTCCAAACCCGAGGATTTGCCCTGGTGTCGGTGGACTCCAGCTTGTGCGATTGCCAATGTGTTGGCACTCCAGTGGCGGTAATGTCGAAGACCGGTCTGGTTATGGGCGTGCTGAAAAGGTGTTGGCAGGAAAGAACTTGGACCTTGCCCGAGGGAAAGACACGTGCAGCTTGAGCCCAAGTAGTTCCATAGCCGAAACCGGCTGGGTATCCGTACACGCGAATGCGTGTCCTTTTGGAGGGGGCCTCGGCCCCAAGCAGATTTGCAATACCTGCCCGTTGCTGCTCGCTTGGTTCTTCTGTTCCCCATTTTCTGACTCCCCATCTGCCGACAGTGTCTCCTGTCAGTACGCCGGCAAACCAGTACTGGGAATGGAGGTGAATGAGGATCTCCCAGATGTTGCTGGAGCTTTTCATATTTGGTGCTTTCAGCCAGAGGATGCGCGCCTCCAGTCCAGGTCTAGGGGACCCTTCCGACATCCATGGCCTTGCCTCCATGCCTTGAAGCATGCCTGATCCAATGAGCACCCGTTTGGCCATTGTGACAGAATAATGTTCTGCTCGGCGGAAAATCGACATAGGTGGAGCTTGTGTCATGTCCTGCATGCACGTTTTCAGGTACTCCATTGTTTGTTGTCTCACCCAGCGTTGCGCAGAGCCCTTGGTTCTGATCGGAGGTAATTCGGAATCCGAGCACATAAGGGGGTCTATCTGCAGGGATATCTTGTGGAAACCACTTTCTCTTTCCAAGGGCACCACTGGGGCATGCTCTGCCATGTCTGACTCCAGATGGTCCGATTGCTCGTCTTGCTCCATAGTGGTCCGTTCCCACTGCATCCATAGTTGTTGATCCGCTAAGGGTCTGGGGGGGGCCTCTGAGTAAACCCACTCGACCCGCTTGGTTCGAGTTACTAGGGTTAGCGAGCAGCCCTTGACGTCCACATCGGTGCGCGAGAGCCTCATGCGTCGCAGTGCATCCGTTACACATGCCTTTTGGACTCCTGCTGTGTTCGGCACATTGACGATGGCAGCCATGTGTTCCACTTGAGGGTGAGACATGAACGCCATGTCTTCAAGTGCTGCGCAGGAGTCTGCTGTGCCCCCTAGCATAAGTACCTTTTGGAAAGTACCTGGTCTCTCCGAGACTTTCCACTCTGCCGGCGGTTTGTCTGGATTTAGCACTGGAAGGCCGAATTGTTTGTTCTCGGCTTGTTTCCACGGCTTCAGGGGTAGCAAGGTGGTGGCTTGCCAAGTTCTTGCCTCTTCTGCAGCTACTCCATGCGTTGGTTGCACTGGCATACCTACATCTCGAGGTTTGCCAAGTACTTTGACAGCAGAGCGCGCTTTGACCACCGTGTAGGCACTGGATTGACTGCGTTCTTGCGACTTCTGTCCCGAGGGGGATTTCCCTTTGGCCGCAGCATCTGCATAGGTGGGTGGCCACGACATTCCCACCCGCGGTCACGATACTTCTGCGTGACCAGGGCGAACTGGATCTCCCAGTGCCCCCAATGGCCCACGGCGATGACGGCAGCAATAGCGGTGGCCTGGGGACATTGCATGAGTGTAATGGTACTCCCCTTTCCGACGGATCAACAGCGACACGAGGTTTGGGCACATACCAGGTGCACTGCGTTGTCGTCGTCGTCGCTTGGCGGCGTTGCCTGCCTCTGGGCCTTGGGCTTCGGCTTCGGCGGGTGGGGCGCCGGCGCTGCTGGGGGCTTCGGCTTCGGCGGCCGGGGCGCCGGCGCTGCGGGGGGCTTCGGCTGCCCGGGGTTCCCCACGTTCGTCGCGGGCTGAGAGAAAAGAGGATCGTGCAATTCGGAGGATGGTGTACACTTTTCGGCGGATGGTCTACACCTACACATGACTCCCACGTGTCCTTTTCGGCGGATGGTCTGCACCGGCTGTTACACACACATGTCTCCTACTTGTCCTTTTCGGCGCATGGTCTGCACCGGCTGTTACACATGTCTCCTATTTGTCCTTTTCGGCGGATGGTCTGCACCGGCTGTTACACATGTCTCCTATTTGTCCTTTTCGGCGGATGGTCTGCAAGGGCTCTTACACATGTCTCCTACTTGTCCTTTTCGGCGGATGGTCTGCACAAGCGTTTACACATGTCTCCCACGTGTCCTTTTCGGCGGATGGTCTGCACAGGCCCCTACATGTCTCCTACCTGTCCTTTTGGCGAATGGTCTGCATAGGCGTTTACACATCTTGGCGGATGGTTTGCACAGGCCCCTACATGCTGTCCTTTTGGCGAATGGTCTGCACAGGCCATTACACGAATGGTGCCGACCCTGCACCCTGCACCCTACATTGCCTCAGGCCCGATAGCATACCTTATACGCGGGGTTGTCCTTGTGAAACCTCGACATTAAAACTTTTTGGGCTCATCTGTGGCCCTTGCCATCAAAAGGGGGAAAGGCTGCACACAGGCACGGGACAAGAGCACAACAGCTACCCCTGCCTTCCCCTTCCCTGAAGAGTACCTACGTTGAAATAGGTGATGCGACGTCTTGCTCGAGGGGGGCCTTCTGCGGGATTTCGGTTGTCCTCTCTCCGTCTAGCAATGTCCATGAGGGTAGGATATCCCTTGGGGGGGCGGAGTGCCCTTGGCCGCGCGCAGGGGGGGGGGGCGCCAATGGGGGGTTACCATTCATGGGTTGGGGGTTGACGTTCCGAAGAGGCAGCAGAGATGTCCTCCGGTGTGCGGCCCGCTGCGTGAGGGATGGCTGACTAGGGGATTTGACTATGTGTTCTATGATGTGTGCTGTGGTCTGGGGGGTCTGTGGTGGAGGAGCTGGGTGGTGGAGGTAGTATTCCCTACGCATCAGACGCAAGGCACGTTCCTCACTGCGTGTCACAAACGAGGAGCGAGACACACGCATCCCCTGTTCCCACAGAAGCAGCAGGCCTCGGCGCTCCACTGCAAATGAGTACCTCCTAAGATTAAACATCACGAGCTGCTCCCATGACGGGTATTCGACAAGGGTGTGCCGTGAGAGGTAGTACTGTGTCCGGGGGGTGATGGGGTCTCCTAATGTGACTGGTGGTGGTGTGTGGGGGTGGGCAGGCACAATGCGTGGTCGGCGGACTGGGGACGACAACAGGACCGGGGGCGGTGGTGAAAGAGCTGGGGGCGGGGGGGGAGAGAATGGGGGGTTGGGGCGACCGCGACGTGTTCACATCTTTCTCAGCATCGCTATCCCAGTAGGGCTCAACGAAATCGCCGAACTCGAGCAGCTCCGGCAGGTCCCCCCATCCCCCACCCAGACTGCCGTCCGGGAGGAAGGGAAGGCATTGCGACATGTGAAAAACGTGAGCCATCCTAATTGCAAAGCAGTGCGAAGCATCAAGGGATGGTCTGCAAAGGCACTACAAAGCACCACAAATACTTAACCCTAGGGATACCTCTCTGTTCAAAGAACCGCACGATGCCCAAAACCTCCGCAAGCCGTTTGCGCACAACGACTCCCTTTGGTGGTGCGCGGCAAAGCGCGAACTCAATTGCGTACAGCCCCCCCATCTGTCTCCACGATCGGCTCTACTGAGGTATCAAAGGCATCCCCAGCCGGTGCAGTAACACGTCGCAAAAACTGCCCACGTAGCATTTCGTCCTCAATGGTGACGTGCTCGCCCACATCGAACGTGGGGGCATGAACCCCCACAATTTGCGCGCCCGACGTACTGACGACAGAGGCACCAACCATATCCGCAAACGGGTCACACACAATAAATCTCAAGTACTCATTTTTTGAATGCATGGACAGAAGTAGTGGCATAGTATCCACCACGGTTTTGCTCCGTGCACGCTTGACCTCCGGACATGAATCGGCATATGCAAGCACCAGAGCATGGTGGAAGGCAATTTGCCGGATGGCCTTGTTGAGGGCAAAAGGTGCCTTGACGTGCTCCGTAGTATTTTGTGGCGGGATGGGGAGTTCTTCGGGGGGATGATGATCGAGGAGTTTCCAGGCTTACCACTTTCCCTCTGCTCCTTGGGGGTCTTCCGCGGTGGGTGGCCGGATTTGTAGATGTCGGTACACTGTCCCAAAGCTGCCAATGTAACGGCTAGGGGTGGTGTCATCCCTTGCCTCGGCGCCAGTGCGGCGCGGGACCCCCAACCAGGTGTTCACGGCTCTCATGAGGACCGTGTCCTTGGATTTCAGCTTTTTGAAAAGACGCGCAAGCAACATGGCCTCCAAAAAGAGGCGTGGCACGTGTGGTTGCACGTAGCGGCCGGCGTGGGGGGTGAAGCACAGGAGGGCGATGGCCGGTTGCAGCTCCGCGCGCTACACGTAGTCGGGGCGCTCCTCCACGGGCACTGCGTCCACATTGATTTCCTCCTTGTCGAAAAAGTCATCAGGGGGTGATGCAGAGCTGGCACTACCACTCGCACGGCCACTGGCGGGGCTGGGATTGAACTTGTCACTGGCGGATGACGACATTGCTGCAAACAAAGAACCCCAAGGGGTTGGCTCTGCTTTGTTTTAGGGGGGGGCATGAGGCAACAGATACTGGGCTCGCATACGCCCCCGTGTCACAGGCGCATGGTCATAACCACATTGTTCAGTGCTTTTCTCGCTGCACTGCAGCGCAGACCAGTTCTGTACCACACCAGGTGGTCGCTAACTGTGCTTTGGCTTTGGTCCTCTGGACACTGAGGTCAGCTCGCACCCACCACCCTCCCACAGTGGCGGTTAGTCTCTACCCCTTGCCCTGCAGGTCGCGCTCATGCTGCCTCTGTCATGCACTTGCTCTCTGGCACATGAGGACGTGTCGTACCCGAAGTTAGGGGGCGCAAAGGTGCCTATGGTGGCGCAAAGGCGTCTCAACGTTTCAACAAAAGCTTTGGCAGCCGGACACTTCAACACGTCATTGATGTACTGTGTGTGGCGCTTACCTTTTTAGCACCACACCATGCATGCACAGGCCGCCCACATTTTCATGTCTACCCGCTTCCAATACCCTCCATGGGCCGCTTTCTCGCTACCCTTGTCATGCTTCGGCTTGTCAACACGTAACGGCGTGTCGCGCCTGTGCTCCAGTGGCGCAATGGCGCCGCGTTGTTGCACCATTAAACTGCTCTGTGCTACCATGGCGTCCCATACACCCTGGTCAGCTCGAACCCACCACCCTCCCTTTGCGCCGGTTGGCCCCCGACTCTTGCTCTGTGGGTCTCTCTCCCACTCTCTCCCTCTCTCTCTCTCTCCTGCCCTCTCTCCTGCTCTCTCTCTTGCTGTCCTTCTCTCCGTTCCTTTCCCATTGCGCCCCACTCCGTCTCTCTCTCCTCTCCGTTCCTCTCCCACTGCATCCCACTCTCTCTCTCTCTCTCTCTCTCTCTCTCTCTCTCTCTCTCTCTGTCTCTCTCTCTCTCTCTCTCTCTCTCTCTCTCTCTCTCTCTCTCTCTCTCTCTCTCTCTCTCTCTCTCTCTCTCTCTCTCTCGCTTAAAAGGGGTTTTCGGGACGTTCGGTGGTTCTCTATCCCCCCCGGGATTCGAACCCTCCTCTACAGGACAGAAGAGGTGCGGTAAATCCACTGGGCTACGACGAGTTGTTATCTGCATCACTTGCTCCAATCTGTCCTACTCCCCCCTACGTGTCCTCCCCTGTCATGCATATCTCCTTTCGCATGGGGGTGTGCTCAGCAGCCTATAGAGGAACCGCACAGCGTCCCCGGGTACCGGGTCCGCCTGCCTGAAGAGCGCTCTCTGGAACAGCCTCAAGAGGTCCGCTCGGCCCGCCAGCCACACATGCATGCAGTCTCCAGTTCTGCTCACAGAGGAGGGCACCCCTCTTTGTCCCTCTGCCGTCGGACAGTGGAGGATCGCCTCCCACTGGAACGGATGCCACTTGCCTGCACTTTTGGGTCGCCACTGGACCTGCATGTTCGCCAGAGCCCGAGTCTTCAGGGTCCAGTTGATCTGGACCTTCACCGAGTAGAGCTCCTGATTGCTCATCAGCAAGGGTTCCCCATGATTGTCCACAATCTCACAGTGCATCCTGGTGCTGTGTGGTTGGTCCAATCGGAGCCAGATCTGCTGATTGCGGGCCCAAGCCATTGTGGTGAGCTCTGCTTCGACTGCCCTCAGTCCTTCATTCGCAATGGCGTCCAGCTGGCTCAGTGCTTGCAGCCTTGAAACGCTGGCGTTCTTGCTGAGGCTTGACCTTCTTTGGGGCTGGCTGGATGTGTGTGTAAGGGCCATGCCGTTGCTGACGTGGTCCCTGCTCCTTCCATGTCCTTCCCGGCCTCATTACGCCCGGAAGCTCTTCCGCGACAGGACGCGGGGTGTGTGCCGGAGTTCTGCCGCTTTGTTGTCGCTATTGTGTGCTGCTGCTCGCCGCGACAGGACGCGGCCCTTGTGACGAAAAGCTCTGTGTCAGAACGCAGGTTTTAGACATGCAGGCATTGCTGGGCTTGAAACCTGTGAGTTATCCGCACGAGAATGCAGGGGCTACAGGTTCTGTCATTATCGACCCTGTCCTGGGTTCGTGCTTTTCCTGAGCTTTCGCCTCTTGCGATGCCGCCTGGTGTCGCTCACATCTGTGCTGAAGGACAGTGTTTCCGCTGCACACAGTTCATTCAACAAACCTCCCTGGTGTGCGTGTCCTGTCCTTATGTCCTCACTTTCCGAACTGCTGTATGCTGTATGCTGTATGGACCCATTCCACGTGGCGCTGGTTCCCCGGATGCTTCCCCTCTCAGCTCATCGCTATCCATGGGTACCATACCCAAGGATGACCAAAGTGCTTTGGTGTCCTTTGATTCGGATCCTGACCCTCCCCTCAACCCTACCCTACATTCCGACCCTGATGATGACTGCTGTGCAACATGCTGAGACCACAGCGGGCTCGAGCACATGCCTTCCATTGCCGATCCATTTGCCACCTCATTCCCCTGCACGTTGACATGTGCTGGGACATACTCCCACCTGACTTCTCTTCCTGGCGTCGCCATTTCCTGGAGCAGCATTTCCCAGACGGGAACGTGGACCTGCAGCTTACCAGACGTGGTTGTCCATCCGTTTGACTTCCAGTGTTGGGCCCTGCCAGTTGCTCCCAGTTGCAGGTACTGTGAGTCGGTGAGAATTGCCAGTTTTGGCACCCAGAACCCCTGTAGGGCTTCCAGTGCTGCCCAAAGCTCCGCTCCGTTATTTGTTTGCCTGTGGCGTGTTGGTACGTAGCCGCAGAAACGCACCTCTGGTCCTTGCTCATCTTCCGCTGCGAATACGCCAAAGCCCCCGGCCCTGCGCATGTCCTTGTGGCCCAGTCGTTTTGATGACCCCTCCGTGTACACAATCCTGTAACCCTTTGCAACCAGTTCTGCAATCAAATCTTGCACTCCTTGTAGCACTCCCCGGCCTGCCTGCCTCGGGTGCTTCGGGCGTGATTCTGTTTCCCTATTCCAACTGTGTTTGTCGGCTGTGCGCTCTTGTGTGAAGCACTCCTTGTGTGTTTGCCACCATGCACTCAATCCCCCTTGTACCCGTACTTCCCCTTGTCGCGGCTGCACTCCGGTATCTCGAAGTTGCTCCAGTGACTGGAAGCCTCTCCACTGCTCTCTGTGCTCTCCTGTGTAAAACCCCACCCATTGACACAGCTCCCTAAGCCACGTTGTTAGGTACGATGTGAACACCGGTGATGCCCCTGCTTTGACTTCGCATCGGTATCGCCAGTGGGCACTTCTTGCCGACCACATTGCCCAGCCTTGATTCGTGTTCAACAACCACTCCTAGTGGTCGGACTCCATCATGTCCCGGACTGCAAACTTCCCGCTCCCAGTTTCCACCGGGCCATAGTAGTGCTCTATCACCGCCGCCGCCGCTTTAAACATGGGGCACTTGACCATCGCGTGCTTGACCGTCTCCTTTTGAGAGCACACCGGGCACTTGTGCGTGCCCGACCTCTTGTAGACTCTTGCATGCACGGTCAGTTTGTGCCACGGCACTTTTTGCGCAAAGTCCCGAACCCTCGGTGGTAGCTGTGCTTGTGCCCATTGCTCCCATACCTCCGGTGTTTGTGGGTCGCGGACACCCGGCTGAGAGGCGTAGAACTGAAGCACCCATGCCCTGGTCCAGTTTTGAGCGTGGATTGCGGGGGTATCAAACCCCCCTTGCGACGGGACTTTAATGAGGAGTCGTCCGCCATGATTGTATACCCCTTTCCATGTTCGAGGCTGTGCATTCAACAGCCTCACGTCCTCAAAGGATTGCAATTGACCCCACGTCAGCACCCCCTGCCGGATCATTTTCGTGTTGTAGTAAGAGCAGTTGAACTCATTTCGGAAGTACACAGAGTGCCACAGTGGCAGCTGGTCCCGGTTTGCCGGGGGGGCCACCTGTGGAGCCACTCGTTGGATATAGGAGTGTGCCTTTGCCGACCATCCCAAGAACGTCAGCTCCGCCGTCCGGACCATGCCCAGCTGGATATATGGGAGGTTGTCTTTGGATGGTGTGAGCCCGATGGTTGTCGCCCATGCATAGAAGGTCTCCACTGCCTTGTCGGGATACTTGTGAGGCTCTCCCAAGAGGCTGACGAACGGAGCCGCTGCGTGGTGCATGAGAAACAGCTCCGGTTCCGGCAGTGCCAGTCCCCCTTGCGTTATTGGCCGTGAGAGGATTGGCAGAGTGATTCCCCAACTGTTAGTGCCCATGGTCACGTGGTACACCGGCTTCAGCTGCTTGATCACTGAGATTGGGGCATAGTATGCCTTGGATACCCAGGCCACAACTGGCAGGATCCGTTCGTCCATCGACAACTGCAGCGTGGATACCACCCGTGCGCGACGAAAGGCCTCTTGCAGCGCAGGTGCAAAAGCCTGCTCTATTGTCAGGCCCCATCCCTGGTCATCCTGGTGGTGCCGTATATTCCCCAAGCGTACACCCAGATACTTGACGAAGTTTTTGACGCCCACCCTAGTGTCCCGAAAGCACCTCGCCCACTCCATTCCCCCAAAGTTGCGAACTATCGCCGCCGTTTTATTCAGGTTGACCTTCAGCCCAGAAAACTGTCCAAAGCACGACACCACTTCCCATACCCTCCCCAGCAGCTGTTGGTTGGCCTGTCCGTCCAAGAAGATGATGAGGTCATCCGCATACATCATGATAGTCAACCCTAGACCCAAGTCTTGTAGCGGGAAAATCACAAAGGATGCCACCAGGGAGAATAGTGCCGGGGAGAGTGGGTCTCCCTGGTGTGTGCCTGCCGGCGGATGGTGGTAGACCCCTGAAACATATCCCTTACAAACTAAGTACAGATACGGTGCACGTAAAAGATGCAGTATCAGTCGGATGTACAGGAACGGTATACACATTAGACCCGATGCCGCTGACACCATCTCGTGAGACATCGTGGGAAACGCATTGCTGAAGTCCACTGACAACGCCGCTCCTTCACTTAAGCCATCCCACAGAGCCCGTGACCCATAGACATGCTCGAGGATACTTCTGTGACGAAGGAAACCCGTTTGCTGTGACGGGATGCGGTGGAGTAGTGCATCCTCAAACTGGATGAGGCGAATGTTGGTGAGCCACTTCTGCCGTGTCGTTTGCAGCGCAATTGGTCGGAGAGAATCTGGCGTTTGCATCGCCTTTGTCTTGGGGATCGTTGTCACCACTCCCAAAGTCCATGTCTCCGGCATGGTACCCGCGTCGAGGAAGCGTTTTAGTGACTCATACATTTGCGGCTCGAAAATTTCTGAGAATCTCTTGAAGAATTTTGCCGAGAAGCCGTCCAGTCCAGGGGAGCTGTTGCTGTTCAACCTCTTGAGGCCTTCATGTACTATGTCCTGGGAAAGCTCCTTGAACAAGAGTCGACCTGCCTTGCGCAGCCGTTGTTCCACTCCTAACGCCTTCAGATAGGCCACACATTCTTCCTCCGTGCCTCCCGTTGGGGTGGACACTTGATCCCAATGTGCCACCAGCTCTTTGGCCACCGCCTTTGCTCCATGTATTGCTGTGCCTGCCCGGGACACCAGCTGCTGAAGTTTCTTTCGCTCCCGCAGCTCCCGCATTAGCCGATACAACTCGTTTCTTCGCGTTCTCAGATCCCCTGACGGTTCCCCCGACGTGATCACCCCCTTGAGCTTGGAGAGTGTTTCCATGCCCGTTTTGTCACGCTGCACCTTTTCATATACCCCAACATGGAGGGTATAGGCCGTTGTCGCTTCTGTTGCCGCAATTCCCGGTGATGAAAGAAATTGATAGACCGCCGGTGTGATGGAGTCCCTTGTGGAGCCACGTAGGAGCTGTAGGGCTTGTAGTTCAACCGTCTACTTTTTGTTTTTGTGTTCCCTTTGGTAGCCGACCGCCTTCGTTTGATTGCAGCCCAGTGCATCTTCCCACCATTGGTCTCCCGTCGGGGTGATAGACTTGAGAGAGGTCTCCAGGTCTTCCATTGCCTCAGAGTCTTGGAGGATGGTCTCTGGGGAGTAGAATCTAGGAAATGTGTCCTCCGTTTCGAAGGATGGGGGTGTGAATTCGGCCAAGATTGCCTTGTGGTCCGAGTTGGCAGCAAACATGGGGTACACGCTGGTTGCCAAGCTCAACAAATTAGGCGTCGTGTGTATGCGGTCAATACAGCGTAATCTCTGCTAATCGAGCCGCTCTCCTTCTCGAGGCTAGCCGTATGTGAAGCCTGTTGGGCACGATGACTCTTTGTCCTTGATATCCATCCGTCAGAGTTGGACAAACGATGTCCACCCAAACGTCCTGCAGACCCGCTCTCGCCAAAGCTGTAACCTCCTGTTCTCGGGCACGTAAAGACCTGTCATGCTCAAATTCTGGGGGCGCAAAGGCGTCCCTGTGTTTCACCACTAGACTATTGTGATCAGCACATAAAATCAGGTTCGGTCCATGCAACTCCTTGGCGGTGTCTTTCCATTGTGACTGCCGTCGCGTGTGCTTGTGATGGAAGTGGGCCACCACTAAAGTGATCTCCAGTGGACCACTGGACAGTGAGGCTTTCAGCGCCCCGGGAGACAAGAACTTCATTGATTGTAACGTCCACTTGGATGTTTTCCACGCCTATGCCACTCCTCCCCGTCCTTCTTCATGAAGTGGTCCGGCCACGCTACACCCGTACTTTGATAAGCATTGCATGCCCGCTTGACGATCCTCTACCGTGACGAAGTGGGGCTCTTGGATGGCGAAGAAATCCACCTCCAGGGACCGAAGTAGTGACCCTAGGGCCACTATGTGTGTTTGCTTACGCTTTCCCATGGTTATTTTTGTTTGAAATCCATTGATATTTTGAGATAATCTTCTGAGCGTCCTGCTCAGAGGGATGCTGGATGCAGACGTCAACGTGCTACTCCATTGGACGACGAAGCCTCATCCTCCTTCAAGTCCTGCTTGCGCTTGAGGAAGCTGATGACCTTGTCGACTTGGTCGTCCAACTCCATGGCCTTGGCGATTTCACCTGCCGTGATGAGGCCTTGCCTGCGTGACTTTGTGTCATTTGTGTTCCTGGGCCGGTCTGTGATACGCTTTTTTCGCGCCTCATAGTCCGCCTCGGAGATCACAAACATCGGAGGCATTCCAGATTCCGACAAGTAGACTTTCCCAATCAGCTGTGACACACTTTCCCCGGTCAGCCGCCATGTGGCCGTGCGCATCTCCCCAACACTCCACCTGACACGGTCCGCGATATATCGGCACTGTACCGAAGGAGCAAGGGCCTCAGTCAGATCCGAGAGATACCACCAAGGTGCCACATCCATGATGTACACAGTGCCCACCAGTTCCTTCTTCCACGTCGAGGGGACAGTGGGCTTGGAGATGATGTCTCCGTCAAGGAATTGTCGTGTCTTCAGGTCCTCCAAGACAACCCCGATGGCAGCCACTAGTTCACGGTACCTTGTCTTCAACAGTGAGTGCCCCGTTTCCGTGAGTCCCAGCAGTAGTTTACTGGGGCCCAACATATGGATTTTCAATGGCGATGGCGCTTGCAAGACGCCCGGGATCGTCCAAAACATCGCGAGAACCGAGGCATATAGCATGGGCGACCATGTTTCCTTGTGTGTCTTCTTTATCCAGACCTCATAGACAGCAGACATGTTCGTCAAGCTGCGCGCGATCCAGACATCAAATCGACCATGTGTGCGTATGTGCATGAGGGACCTGTCTGCCATCTGCAGCTTGTCGCACCCGAATGGCAAGTTGGAGGTGAGGGCGAGTGCCCGATTGAGAAACGATGGCTTGTCATCATGGTCGCTGACACGCTCAAGCAGGATGGCAACAAAGCGGCCCAGCATGGGCAGATCCGCAAGCAGCCTTTTAATTGAGTTTTGAATTTTTTCATACCCAGTCATTTCCCCAACGAGCACAATGTTGGGGCGACTACCGTAAAGGACGGCAGCTAGTTTTTTGGACGAATCGCAGTCCTTGAAGAGGTTGTACAACAGGGAGGCAGCCTCTGGAACTCCACTCTTCAGCACCACTTCGTCCTGTATGATGTAGTCTGCGTCATCGATGGCTGCCAAACACGCCAATTGACCGGCGTCGGCAGGGACGATGACCTCGTCGCCTGGCGTGGCCAGACGGGCCTGGGTGTCCCGGACACTCATGCCGTCAGGGGACAGGGAGGTGACGTCGGCGGCGGTTTGTCAAGGCCCAGCGGCCCGGGCAAGCATGGACAAAAAGACACCGAAAAAAAATAGACACTCAGAAAGGGGGCTCTACCCATTACTTCGCAAATGCAGATTCCCATGCAAATTGTACGTTGTGCTTTTTTTGTGGGGGGGAAGGGGGCTCTACCCATTACTTCGCAGATGCAAATTCCCATGAAAATTGTTGTCTCCCCATTAGGCCACTTTGGTAGGTCACCATGTATACACACACACCAAGGCAAGCACGACAGAAAAAATGGCAGGTAGTCAGCCGAAGGTGGAGTACATCCAACACCGGCACCCACCAAGAAGAACCACATACTAGAATCACAGCCGACCTGGACTTGGGCGGACAGGGGACCTCATCGGTGAGCAACAATATAATATGTTTCCATGGTCCCCCATCCCTCCAGTGCCATACCAATGGGCACCTTTATCGGACGCGGCCGGCACTTAAGGGGCTCTGCAGTAAAAAAAAACACCTGTGAAGACAGGGAATGGTATAGTGGGAAAGGCAGGGCAGCATGTTCACGCACCCCGGGAAGGCCGAGAGTGGCACGTTTTGGTGGCCTGTTTTGGCGGCCTGTTTTGGTGGCCTGGTTTGGTGGCATGTTTTGGCGGCCTTTTTTGGTGGCCTGTTTTGGCGGCTCTTTTGGTGTACGGTGTGGTCAGGACGTCCCCGTGCTGGCTACCTGTACTGTTTTTTGTCTACCTGGACGACATTCTAATTGTAGGCACCAGACGCTTTGTGAGGAAGGCGGTACACCGTGCCCGACAAAGATTGCAGTGCGTGTAGGTTTTTCAATTGGCGGGAAATCTGTCACGGAGCTGGCACACAATCTTGACTTTGTAGGTAAGGTCTTTGACCTTAAGAGAGGCACTTTGGAGAACCGGTCGGGGATGCTGAGAGGCCTGGTCCGGCTATGGTTGCTTTTGGTGTTGGGTCTGTTGAACAGGAAAGGAATGGAGAGGTTGTTGGGTCGCCTGGAGTGGGCCTTAGGCCCGTCAGTGGGACTGAACCCATTGTTAGGAGGTGCCTACTTTTGGAAACACACGGGGGGCAGGAGGGTCCTGCGTGCTTTGTTGCGGCGGCGGCTGACCGCCATTTGCTTTGCGTTTGTTCCACACAAGTATCCAATAAGGGCGAGGGTGCAGGCAGAGCCCCCCTCCTGCTGGGGGGAGCATGTTCTTTTTGTTGACGCCGCCTTTGTGGGAGAGGTATCAAAGGCATCCCCAGCAGGTGCTGAAATACGGTGCAAAAACTGGCCAGGTCTCATCTCGTCGCCAATGGTGACGTGGTGGCCTGTTCTGGCGGCCTTTTTTGGTGGCCTGTTTTGGCGGCTTGTTTTGGCAGCATGTTTTGGCGGCCTATTTTGACGGCCTGTTTGGGCGGCTTGTTTTGGCGGCCCATCTTGGTGGCCTATTTTGGTTTAACGAAACGATCAACACGAACGCAATGCATACGTGTGGAATGACAGGGACATACCTAAGAAGCTGCTCCCTGCTTCGACAACGCGGTCGTCCTGAACGACATTGCCTTTTAGCGATTTGCTCCAGCAGTTAGGCGTGCCATGCAAGCGCTTGACAAGGACGCAGCTAGGGTATCAGACCTTGCATGCCAGCCCCCCATCCTAATTTGTGTGGGTACCTTCCAATCATCATTTGCTGCCAGCAAGGGTATCACACCTTGCATGCCAGCCCCCCGACCTAATCTGTGTGGGTACCTTCCAACCATCATGTGCCGCCAGCAGAAGTATAAGACCTTGCATGCCGGCCCCCCATCCTAATTTGTGTGGGTGCCTTCCAACCATCATGTGCCGCCAGCAGAGGTATCAGACCTTGCATGCCAGCCCCCCGTCCTAATTTGTGTGGGTGCCTTCCAACCATCATGTGCCGCCAGCAGACGTATCAGACCTTGCATGCCAGCCCCCCATCCTAATTTGTGTGGGTGCCTTCCAACCATCATGTGCCGCCAGCAGACGTATCAGACCTTGCATGCCAGCCCCCCATCCTAATTTGTGTGGGTGCCTACCAACCATCATGTGCCGCCAGCAAGGGTATCAGACCTTGCATGCCACCCCCCCATCCTAATTTGTGTGGGTACCTTCCAACCATCATGTGCTGCCAGCACAGGTATCAGACCTTGCATGCCAGCCCCCCATCCTAATTTGCGTGGGTGCCTTCCAACCATCATTTGCTGCCAGCAGGGGTATCACACCTTGCATGCCAGCCCCCCACCCAGATTTTTCTGTGCAAATTCCAAGCACCTTCCGCTTCCGACGGAGGTGGCAAACCTTGCATACAATGTCGTAGACACCTAAGGAAGACAGCCCGTCTTCTGGATTTCCGAGCACAATTTCCGAGCACAATTTCCAAGCATCCTCCGGTACCCGAGCGTCGTCCAACCTTGCACGCAAAATCGCGAGCACTTCCGCAACCGCGGACAACGCCTAAATTTCCGAGCACTTCTAGAACATGGTATACCATGGGTCACCGTTTTTGGCCCAACGAGTTTGGACTGGGGCCCTAAGAACTCTACTAAGGGCCGGGGTATCCAAGAGTCCACGGGGAATTCACAAATTGCTAAGCTGTTGGCAAGCCAAGAAAAAATTTCAAGGGGAGGGGTTTTGCGACATGTGCCCCCCGGTTGGGGAAGTGGAGGTGTCCTCCCCTATTGCACCCGTCATGCCCCATCAACAGCCACAAAGGCCAGAGGGGCAATCTGGGCTGTCACGTGGTGTGTTGACCCATGGGAAAGGGGCCAGCGCAAAGAACTCCTAGTAGGGGAAGGAAGACATGTGCCAGTGCCAGTACCTCTCACGGGCCGACCCCAGACAAGAACTCAAAGAGTCAAACTCATGCATCCTACTAGGCGGATCCGCCGAATTACGACCAGAAGGCACATAAAACCCCGCAATGGGGATCCTGGACCAACGCCGGAGCCAGAACAGGGCCCGCACCAACCAGTTTCTGTGTTGGCCTATAGCTGCCATTGGGGGGCATGCGTACATTTCAGCGCCCCCGTTGGGTAACTACCTTGCAAGCAGCGGAAATGTGGGGATGGGTGCAGGGGGTCCGCCTGGCGGCTTATATGCATTGGCCACGTATGTGTGTTGGAAGTGACAGCGTTGTGGCAAGATGCCAGATCCAAGGGCAAAGGGGTGCTATTTTTGTTTTTGCACAGGCCAGTGTGCAACCGGTGCCAGTGTGCCGACCCTTGCCCACGACCCTGTCCCGAACGTTATGCCCCCGGAGCTCTCGCAACCTCGTTTCCCCAATTTGAACAAATTGTTGAACAAACTTGTTGAAAAATGCGACCAGGGCCTCAAACCCCTACTTGAACGTCTACTCCACAAGCTTGACCCCATATGCCTGCACGTGTAGGGACTCCATACACATGAGAAGAATGCTACACTTAGCGACCTCAGTGCTCTTTGCGGATCGTTTCGTTATATCTCCTTTCTTACTTTCTACTTTCTACTTTCGACTTTCTGCTTCCTACTTTATATTTATGCTTTGTAGTTTCTACCTTGTATATTGTCTACGGAACCATTGGACCGTGTAGTGTTGTTGAAGACAGTGGCGACACTCATTAACACCTCGAAAAATTAGCTGACAAGTGAATTCTGTGACAAATTAGATTTAAAAAAAAAGCCAAAAAAAAGGCAATAGGCAATGAAAACCACGTAAACCTTTCAAATACCTTTGAAAATCACAAAAAAACACAAAAAAAATATCAATAAACATCAATAAACGGCCCAAACGGGACCAAAGCGGTGAATATCGCGAAAATAAACGCATAAACGCGTTTATTTTCCTTCGGCGGGCGGACCGGGCGGGCAATTAGTTTTCGCCTGCCGCCACTGAACCCCACACCATCGTCCTCGACTCGTCTGGGGGCCCCGCTTTGGTTGCTGCCGGGCTTCCCCTTCGTGGAGGAGGTGCCTCGGCTGAGGCACCCCTCCCGAGCTCGAAAAGTCACGACCAGTGGGGACACTGGAAGTGCCAGTGCCTGCGTCAAAAGCCCGTGGAAGACAGTGGTGGGGGGGTAGAGATGGTAAACCCGGTTTGGGGGACAAACGGGAGAACAATCGTCGAGTTGCTGCTCGGCCTGAGCTCCAAGGTCTAATTTCCTGACCTGCCCCCATGCCGCCTTAAGCTGAGCCTTCGACGGTGGAGGTGTCAATGGGGTAGAAATCAAGGCTAGATGCACCAGTGTGACGGGTTCTTGAAAGTGAACAAGCGCATCGTGGAAAGACGGCAAATCTACAAAGACGGGCCTTGAAGCGCGCATCGCAAAAGCTTAATCCACCGTGAGACAGACCCATCCCATTTAGGGAAAAAGCTGAGAGTTTCTCTTTTGGCACACTGACTTTCCATTTGACGATAGACGCCGACCAAACCAAAAAAAAATGGGGGGCTTGTGTGGTAAGCCTTAGTTGAGGAAGGCAACAGGGCCCGTGGGTTGAGGGGGAAAAACAGAAAGCAGAGAGAGAGAGAGAGAGAGAGAGAGAGAGAGAGAGAGAGAGAGAAAGAGGGAGGGAGGGAGGGAGGGAGGGAGGGAGGGAGGGAGGCAGGGAGGGAGGGAGGGAGGGAGGCAGGGAGGGAGGAGAGAGGGAGGGAGGGAGGGAGGGAGAGAGGGAGAGGGGGAGGGGAGGGAGAGGAGAGAGAGAGAGAGGGAGAGGGAGAGGAGAGAGAGAGAGAGGGAGAGG
>OZ038401.1:1632483-1742516 GCA_964036045.1 Eutreptiella sp. 'Long Island Sound 2002'
GAGAGAGAGAGAGAGAGAGAGAGAGAGAGAGAGAGAGAGAGGAGAGAGAGAAGAGAGAGAGAGAGAGATGAGGAGAGGGAGAGAGTGAGAGAGAGAGAGAGACGAGAGAGAGAGAGGGGGGGAGAGAGAGAGAGAGAGAGAGATGAGAGAGAGAGAGCCGGCGATCGCCGCCACCCAAGAAATCCCACCAATGAGTCCAATGTACCTCCAAAACAATATGAACATTCAACCGATTGCTAAAATAAAGGTAATAGACATATCAAGGCAAAAAGATAGCACAAGATCCATATGAACAAAAGAAAACTTGAGGCAAATGGGGTGAAACTACAGCTCATCTCCATTCACTTGAGACAATATATGGCATGCAACAGCACAAACACCGTCAGGGCAAATTCCGCATAACACATCAGGCTAGTGTAGCCATAGAATAACAGTATGAGCAAGAGACAAAGCAATCCTCTGGCAAAATGGGATAGGTTGTCATCCAAAACATAGAAGAGTGATTTGGAACTCAGTCCTAAGGAAGATAAAGCCTTAAACATGGGTCACCTCCATGGCAGGCCATAGTAGCAGTCATCGTTTGGAAACATCAACCGCCACAATGTTTTGGTAGGCTGCTGATCCAATTCTTGCTCCAACCTCGCAGCCGTCGGTGCGCACGAAGTAGCATTCCTCGGCATTGATGGCACCCACGGTGTGGGAGTATTGGAGGCATGCGTCCCTCTTAACACTCCATGTGAACGTAGAAAACGATGACGAGATTGTTCACTAAGTGTTTGCGGGTTCAAGTGCTCAACGGCATATCTTTCCCACTCCTTGGACATTTGCCCTCTGAAGAACGTCTTGACAACCCACGACAGCAACCGCGAGTGGTAGGTGACGCCCGAGGCCGGACCAATTAGCCGACACCTTTCTTTGACACTCTCCTGTATTATTTTTTGGCGTCACACAGGCTCGCATGACAGATCATGGACGGGGGCTCACCGATCATCCCAAGCCGCGGATCTCCGCAAGGGGCATTCAAAAGTTGTGCATGGCATTGACTCGGCCTTACAACAGCAAAATACAAGGGACACCCAAGGGACGAGCAAAGCGACCAAGCACCAAGTGGAACGGGCGACTTTACACCCCAACAAAACGCTAATTTCAAAAAGTACGACAAGAGAGGCCAGAAACCATGGCAATACTTCGATCCCTACTAGGCCGGAGCCTAGTGAACAACCTTGTGACATGATACCAAGCACCTAGTGTCGTCTGAGATATGTGTGTGTTGAAGATAGTGTGAAGTAAAAAACCGTGACGCTTGTGTGGTATGCCCCAGTCTAGAAAGTGTGCAACAGCGCAAGCAATGTCACCCCGGTTGGCTCATCCCACATGCTCATAGCGAACCGAATAGTTTCCTTTCTTTGAAAATGTTCTAGTAGGGAGGGTTCTTGCTGCGCGAAATATGACGAGGTGTTGTGTACAATCAATTGGAGTCTTCCCCAACTTTCGATGATGGGCAAATGCTCGGCTTGCAGTGACAGCCTGAATTGGAGTTCCTCGAGCTCAATAGTGTTCCAAGTATGGGCATGGTCAAGCAAGAAGGTTTCCTAAATCCCGGTATCAAAAGCGCAAGGCTCACACAAAGATCCTGCCTGACCTTTTTAATTTGAAAAAGGATCTTCCTAGTCTTCTCCCCAAACGCCGCCGGAGGACACACCATGAGGTGTGACTTCGTCAAGTGATTGGTCTTGAAGCACTCCGAAGTATCCAGCACAATACCCTGAGTCCAAAACGACCGTAGGGGGCTTTGCCTCTGCACCGCGCAATTCGCACGCTTTGATTTGTACACTAAGCGACTCGCACCCCATGATTTGTACACCGGGTGACTCGCAACCAGGTATCGGTACTGGGAACGATCCGGAATCTAGTGAAACATTGCCCAGCATGCCGAAGTACCCACTGTGTTCGGCAGTGTGTGTGTCCGGCGAGTCTGGTTCAAGTACTTGGGTATGAGGCCGCCATGATCAGGTACCTCCCACTCTTCACAAATACAATTGAGCGCGTTCGTGTGGACAACCTCCCCTTGGTCCCCCTAAAGGGAGGGGGGCCGCCCTTGTGGGTGAGAACATTGCAGCGGGATGGCCGCGCCTCTCAAGAAGCATCTCACCAAAGAGCAGTGCGCACGTGGGATCGGCTGCAATCGTACCACACGAGGTCGTGTGCAGTGGAATCTCCTGACTAGTGCCTCTATCCCACTGCCTCAAACCCAGAGGGACAACGGGTGGCCTCGGCGATGCAGTACCTAGCCCAGCCTTGGTTTCTGCATCAGCGTGCCGTTCTCGGTGCCTCACTGCTGGATTCAAACGGCGGCGTCCTAGATGATCTTGTGCGGCCATCACGGCTCGGGCACTCTTTTGTGCGGCGTGCGAGAGTGTGGACAACCTCCGCACACCGGCACTAGCAGCGGCACAACCAACGGGTTGAGGTCTTTTTGGTAATGACCCAGTTGTGGGCATCGGAGCGCGCCGGAAGCGGGGGACAAAGACCGCATGCAAGCGTGGAAGGAGTGTCTCGATGAAGCTTGGTCCTCCAAGAAGGGCGCGGTCTATAAATGGCTAAAGGGTGATAGTCTCGCCCCGCCGGTGACCTTACGGCTCCGGCCTGACGGCAAGCCGACGGCGAACCTGCGGGAGATGGACTCCTGGTTGCAGGACGGGGGGCGGCCCATCAACCGCAAGTATGCGGACGCTGCGGAGCGGGAGCCAACAGAGTTTTTCCGCCGATATGCGCACCATGTGAGGTGCGTGCCCATGATTCCAAGGCCCCTGACCGGCCGTTGGTTGCAACGGGCCCTCACGTGGATGTGCCCCTCCGCCCTTGGCCTAGATGGCTACAATCTGGAGGACCTGCGTGCGCTGCCCGACCAGCTCTAGGAGTGGCTGGCAGACGTCCTGCCCGAGCGGGCGCGCCGGGGGCAATGGCCCTTGCGCCTCGCCGAGGGGTACACGGCTCTCAATCCCAAAGAGGGCCCCCCCGCGGCCGCTGAACACGCGGCCCCTCACGATCCTCTCCATGATCTACCGCCTTTGGGCGGGGATTAGGTTGGAAGAGGCCATCCGCTGGCAAGAGGCATGGGGAAACCGCTGCGCCTTTGCCTTCCGTGCGGAGCGCCTTGGATGGCGCCATAGTGACCCAGGTCTCCTGGAGCCGTGCGGCTTGAAGGGGTGGGCGATGGTGGGGATGAGCGTCAATTACGGCAAGTGTTTGGATCTCATCCCCACGGCCATCGCCTAGCCTTGGCGTTGGAGCCGGGCATGGACCCCAGGGTCGCTAGAGCCCTGGGGGCCATGTGTCAGCAGCTCCGCTGGGCCTGCTAGGTGGCCGGGTGCTAGGGGGCGTGATGGCGGGCCACCAACGGCATCGTGTAGGGCTGTCCCCTCTCCGTGATCATGGGGAACGTCCTTACCATGATCTAGAAATGAGAGCTGGACGCTCTGCACGACCAGGTCTGCGTGGCCACGGTAGCCTTGCCGCAGATCTTGGTGGCGGCAGAGGCCGACAGTGATTCGAACGAGGATAGCCAAGGCGGCAAATCCCGGGAGGAGTCAGCATTGCAGCTGCAGCTGCGGGCGCAAGGGCGTCGGGCTATGCCTACGACGCCCAGGCAGTAGCGCCAGGGATGGCAGCCCTCCAACGGACCGCGCCCACAACGGAGGCCTGGCTCACCCTCACGGGGCAAGCGCTGTGCGTGGTCAAGTCCTACCCCTGGTCACAGGAGGAGCGGGGGGGGGGGCGCGGGCCGTGCTGCTCCGCGACCTCTCCATACCGGCGGCGGGCTGTTTCCGCCAGCTGGGTGTGGGCGTAGCGGTGGGCGCAGCCCGCAGCACGCAGCCGGTACTGGCGGGCACCTGGAAGCCGTCTGCAGTGTGCTGCGACATGTTCCGCATTTGCCCGCGTTTCAGCGGCGGGTGCGTGCGGTCAACACCCTGGTGACACCGTGGCGTTGCATGGGGTGGCCATCGCCCCGGTGATGGACCGGGACTCGCTGCGCCTGGAGACCACGGACCACATGCAGGGCGCACCCGAAAGGACCCGCCGTTGGGGGCCGGCGGCCGCTCTCCCCAGTTGCCTGCACCAAGACTTGCAACGGTCCACGGCTGCGCAATGGCCATCCAGGGTACCCACTCGTAGCGGGTGTGCGTCACCGGCGAGATGCGGTGGTGTGGCGCTAGGACAACGAAAACCACTTCCTTGGCCTGGGAGAGTCTGATCGCCCCCGACGCTGTCGCAAGACGGCAGCCACGAGAGGGGTGGTGGCCCTGGGCAGTGCCGGGGCAAACGGAGGCGCTGCACCTAATGCAGGAGTCCATGCGGCACATCTAGGACGGGGTGCGGGACAGCCTGCGCTTTCATGCCATGCGCGGATTGGAGGCCCGCTGCCGAGCGACCTATGACAGACGGGGGGACGGGGTGGATGGGGGGGCCTGCCGCGCGGCGCTTCGCGCGGCGTCCACAGAGCCGGAGGCCTCTCTCTTGCACGGCTTGCTGGCAGGTGCGCCGTGGATGGTGGCCCGCGTGCCCGGGCACAGCATACGGGCCACGTCAAGTTGCCCCGGCTGCGGCTTGCAGCATGAAGATGAGGCGCATGTGCTTTGGGACTGCCCGTCATGGGAGGCAGCCAGAGCGGGGTGGCCCGCCTTGGTCCTGCGAGTGGCGGAGCAGCTGGAGCTGAGCCCCCCGACGCGCTGGCCGGCGTGCTTGCGACGCGCGGGCCTGGTCTCTCTCTCGCTCTCTCTTTCTCCCTCTCCCTCTCTCTCTCTCTCTCTCTCTCTCTCTCTCTCTCTCTCTCTCTCTCTCTCTCTCTCTCTCTCTCTCTCTCTCTCCCTCCATACTCCCTTGGTGGTCCTGGCTCTTGGGTTCACGGTGCGAGTGAAGCGCCACCGGCTTGCACTCACTATGATGAGCTGATGCCAGAGGCTCCCAGGAAAGGTAGTGCACATGAAACCTTGCCTTTGAGGAATGCGGAGCACGTCGCCGCGGTGAGGGCGAGCTCCGCGAGCGTCCTTGTGGGCGGGGCGGCCGGCGGAATCGTTGGGGCGGGGACGGGGAGTAACGGCGGCGGGGGGAGAGGCGCACGCGCCTGGCCGGTTCGTGCCGGGAATATGGGCCATGAGGCAACAGATACTAGGCTCGCATACGCCCCCGTGTCACAGGCGCATGGTCATCACCACATAGTTCTGTGTATGGGGGAGTATGGGAGAGTATGGCGCAATCATCATTCAAATTGCAACAGTTCTTGTGTTCGAGAGGATATGCTATGGACAATCTAGATGAAGCACAACGTATTCATCCGTCATAAAACTGCATCCATATTTACAATCAAACTGCAACTATCGTGCTTGTTCACCTGATGACTTATATATCGGCATGTGCTGCCTTCATGCTACATAATGTGTGTCTTACCTCCCACTGCTACCGTGATCAAGCACTCCTTCGGCTCTCAGTTGCTGTGGTAGTCCTATGGTGTGTTCTGCCGTGTGTCTGTGTGTTCCATTGCTGTTGCTGTCTCATGGTGCTGTGGTCAGTGCATATGGCTGTAGTGCGTAGTTGGTGCGAGGGGGCCGGAGGCCCAGCCTCTGGTTTTAGATTTCTGCTTGGACGCTTCGTTCCTGTGTATTGTGGTGCAAAAGCAGGGTTTTGCGGCAAATACCCCAGCGGCAGCGCAGCCGGCTGCCGCACTGAAGACGGGGGTTCGAATCCCCCTCAGCAGGCGAGCTGAGGGGGAATACGAGGAGGAGATGCGGTTCCGGAGCCGCAAGGTGGCACCGGTGGTGGAGCGCGCTGCTGCAGGTGTGTGGTGGCGGATGCCTTTTTGTTGCACTCTCAGGTATAACTGACACTTATCTGTGACATAACTCAGTGTGAAAAACTATGAGAACGAGACACGCCACCCGTCGCACCGGCGGTACCGGTGGTGGAGCGGGATGCTGAAGGGGGCGGTGGCGGAGGCCTCACCAACGGGCCCCTGGACTGACAGACGAACCAGGGTTCGAACCCCCGGCCACGACGAGCGCCAGCCATGGCGCATACCACTAGACCATCCATGTCTCTTACCCTATATGACGCGAATTTCGCATATACCGTATACGAAAACTCTCTCAGGGGCGGGGATCGTGCCATTCATCGTGCCAAGTAGGGGCAGCATAGTATTGAGGTGCAGGGGGCCTATGCGCTAGTCTGATGGAAACAGGTGTTTACGGCGTTTCCGCCTGGGGATTGACACGTCTGTACTCGCAGAGGAGTCAGAATCACTGCCCATAGAGATAGTTTCGTCATCGGAGTCAAATCTCAGTGGGGCAACACTCGTATCTGAGCCCGTAGGCGTGGAAGAACCCTCAGGAAGGGACCTGTCACAAGGGGTATGCAACAGCTGCAGGTCCAGTGCAGTGAGTAGCTGTGTGGCTGGGCTGGTGCCCAAGGGGATCACTCCGGGAGAGTGTGCAGGAGATGGGGGAGTATGGGGGGGGGGGGGTCGGGTATGATCGGGTAGGGTGTGTTGTCCTCCGTGTAGTGGGGGGCGGGAGGGGGCGCACTAGGGGGTGGTGGTGGGGAGAGTGTGTAGATGGCGGGTGGGGGCGATGGTAGCCGTATGTTGGGTGGCGGGGGAGGGGTTTGGTTCTCCGCTTGCGGGTCCATTTGGTCGACATCAATGGCCTCAATGATCGGGGGGGATTTTACTTTTCCCATCGATGACGTCCTGTAAGCGCCGCCCATGCTGCTGGGGTTGATGCGCACGCGGCTGCTTGCAAGGTAGTCACCCAGCGGGGGCACTAAAATGTACGCATGCCCCCCAATGGCAGGTACAGGCCAACACAGAAACTGGTTGGTCCAACAGGGGCGGCGTCAGCAAAAAGAACATGCTCCCTCCACTAGGAAGGGAGCTCTGCCTACACCCTGGCCTTTATGGGATACTTCTGTGGGACAAACGCAAAGCAAATGGCGGTCAGCAGCGGCCGCCACAAAGCACGCGGGACCCTACTGCCCCCCAGGTGTTTCCAACAGTAGGCACCTCCTAAAAATGGGCTCAGTCCCGCTGACGGCGTTAAGGCCCACTCCAGGCAACCCAGCAACCTCTTCATTCCTTTCCTGTTCAACAGACCCAACACCAAGAGCAACCACAGCCGGACCAGGCCTCTCAGCATCCCCGACCGGTACTCCAAAGTGCCTCTCTTGAGGTCAAAAACCTTACCTACAAAGTCAAGATTGCAAACTGGCTACATGACAGATTTCCCACTAATGACAAAACCTACACGCACTGCAATCTCTGTCGGGCACGGCGTACTGCTTCCTAACAAAGCGTTTGGTGCCTACAATTAGAATGTCGTCCACGTAGACAAAAAACAGTGCAGGTAGCCACTACAGGGACGTCCTGACCACACTGTACACCAACTTCTGACAAAAGAGGGGGGAGTATTTCCAGCCAAACGGCAGGGACTGACAAACATACTGGGCATCGCCTACGCACACACTGAACTCCCCGACCCACGACTTGGGCAGGTGCAAACTCCAAAAACAATTGCACAGGTCCAATTTCGCCATACACAACCTCTGTCTCCCCCCCAGCAAAACGGAATCCCGGAGGCGTTCAATCTGGGGCAACTGAAAGCCCCTCGGCTTACGGTCATCACAGGCATTTTGTTTGACGCAATTGAAAATGAACGCACGCTTCTCACTATTCTTTGGTGGAACCTGTGCCTTACCGCTCGCTTCCCACACGTTCTCGTGTTTCCGCGGCGCTCATTCGGGAACCAGGGCATCCAGCATCTCTCTCACCCCCACTCTGTTTGACGTGCCCACTCCGCGGGTCTCTTATCTCCACCTTCGGTATCGGTCTCTTAAATCATCCGGAGCGCAGCGCAACCACGGCGACTGTGCTATTGGCACATTCCCCACTTGCCCCAGCCCTCTTGCCGCCACCGTTGGGTGGACCTCTCCTTCATCCTCCTCGTCGCTATAGTAGCTCTCCTCATCATCCGGGTCAATGCCCTTGTCGGCCAACTCTGTTAGACGGCCCACAACCACAGGGACCGTCTCCGCAGTTCCCGTGCCGGCTACATTGCCAATTCGTAATACCAGTTACCTCACCGCCTCTTGACATCCTGGCTTCCTCCTTTGCATGCACTTGGTCGCACAACTTGTCATGTACACACACCAGGTCAATTTCTAGCCCCCCCCCCCCCCCCCCCAGCTCCTTTATCCTCTCCAGTGCCCACTTGTGTCTACTGTGCCGCCGGCGGTCCTTTCGATCGGGCGCGTCTCCTCTTCCTAGCGGCCAACCCAATCGTTCCCAAAATGTCACCATCTGTCCATGCCTCGGCTGCCAGCTCTCTGAGCTCTTTGCGTAACCATGATGGCCACCACTGCTTGGAAGACGAGTCTCCGAACACAAGGCGGTACCAACCGTCTCCACATACCGGTCCACCAATTTCCATGCGTGCTTAGGCTTGGTGTAGTGCCGCGCCACTGAGGGTGACTCCCATCCGCCTGCAAGCATGACGATTTGGTTTTTCGCGCCCGACACCCACAATTGTGTTGCCCCTCCTCGCCGCACACAGTGCCACCTTTAGTGTTCGAAATCCGACCCCGCCACGAGTGTGACCCATGCTTCCTCCAAATCCGAGGGTGATTGATAGCCATGCAGGCGGTCTTCCGCCACCCCACGTTTTTGTCGTTCTTCTCTAATAAACCGCATCCACCGCGACGGCCATGGTCTTGGTCATGTTCACCACTGCATGACTTCTCGCCCATGAAGCAAAGCTTGCCATCCCCAGGTGACGAGACCGTCCAAGCCTCTCCGATCCGAAGCACGTTTGTGAGCAATAGGACCGCCAAGCCCAGGCACTCAAGCTCCTTCCACTCCCATGTGTCCTTCCTCTTGGCGATCTTCCTTCGGCCCATCGAATGTTTCTTGGGTTTCGTGAGATCCGGAGTCTTTCCATCAACTCAGCGAACATCCAGTCCGCTGGTACCACGATTGCTGGTGATGGCCATTTTTTCCGCCAGTCGTAGCCCTGACAGTAGGGCCTTGATTGGCGATTCATTTTGGCCGTCCGTGACCACCTATAACATGCGTCCTTTGAGCGCTTCACGTGGTGCCATGAACCCATTGATCCTGCTGTACCGCACGAACTTGTACAGTGCTTCCGCGTACGCCTTTTGGATGCCATCCTCCAGTTTGCGCCACATTGTAGCTTCGTATGAGCTGCCGATCTCGCGATCCGCTTCCTCCAGAAAGGCCCCCAACGCGTTTCTCAACCGTATTGCCTGTTTGTCGCGCCCTCCTGTCCCACTGTCAGCCAGCGACCCCCCCCTCTAGGACCTGGGGGTCCGCTGGGCCGCCTCAACGGCATCCGAATTCGGCAGTTTGGAACGCCCAGTGTCGGTTTCCGCCAAACTTGCACGGTCGAGAGGGCAGGTTGGTGCAATCCGGCTAGGTACCTTTATTGGTGCGAAAGTGCTTGCGTCCGTTGATCCACCTTAATTCGAAATCCTCCGGGCGCCCTCTCCTAGGCTTCCGTGTCCCATCGCGGCCTCCACCATCCCGTGCTTTACTTTTGCGGTCGTTATCCGACGAGCTGTCGGAATCCGAGGAGGAGTCACTCGACGAGTCCGTGCTGGTGGCATCTGATGAGTGGTTGGACGAGGTGGAGTCGTCTGATGAGTCGGTTTCGGCCCGCTTCGCCTTCTTTCGATTCTCCTTTTTTCGGCGCTTTTGCTCCTTCTTTGCCCACTTCTTGACTTTGGCTTTTGCTTTCTGCCTCTTCTTCCGCTCTCGTTGTTTCCCGTTCTTGGCCTTGTCCTTCAGCAAGCGTCTGCCATCCTTATCCAATTCCATGATCATATCCCACATCTCCTGTGCAATCAAACCCATTGGTACCTCTTCCGCGCTGTTCTTCGCGGTGGTTTCAACCATTTTTGACGGTTTACGTACCCACTTCGGGGCTCCTTTTCGCTTCCGGATCCGGCGCAGGTTATCTCTATTCAGCCCTAGTGGCTCCTCCTACAGGGAAAGCAGTTCCATACCGATATTGTCGCTCCATCCTCTTCTATCGGTACATTCGTCCCGCCCGGCTGGATTTGGGGTGGGATCGCCCCGGCTCCTTCATTTCCGCCTGCCCCAATGATTTGCTTCTCCGGCGTCGTGCTACTAGAGTCCACGATCTCAGCGGTCCCTGCCTACGTCGCGCCTTGGGCTCCTGGGCTGCCCCCCCGCCCCCGCCCGCCCCCCCCCCCCCCCCCCAGCGTCCAGGGTCTCCACCTTCTGGCGTTAGCCCGACAGCAGCTTCATGTAGGCCACCCTGTATTGGTCCGGTCGCTTGACCCAGATCTCAAGCGTGTCCCTCTCGAGCTCACCAGGCATGAACACTAGGTGTAGCACCTTCAACGGTGTCCTTGTGTACAGTTCGTACACTGCCGGCAAATTCCACTGCTCCCTGACGTCATGCACCACAGGCACCACCTCTTGAACCGCATGCTGGATCGGAGCCACCCATCCGTGACTCTAATTGATCGTTTCCACTCCAAATTGGCCGGGTCCAGCACCTGCTTCTTGACGACATGTTCTGACCACTTCTCCCAGTGTTACGTGGAGAATTTGATCAGTGCGTCCAGTCCATGCGGCGCACCCTCAATTTCGATTATGAAAATCGACTAAGTGCGAACAAGGGGACAAAAGCACACTGCATGAAACACTGCTGACAGCAGCTCCGGGGAATGAGTTAAACTTCAGTTTCTACAGAAACTACAGTACCGCCGGTTGGTCCTGCATACCTGTTGGGATATGCCGACTGGGACTGGTTGACGCAGTCCCATGTGCGCCACGCCAGATGCTCGCCCGGGTCCATGATGTCATTGGCGACTTGGCCCTTGAACTCCGCTACCCGCGGGACTTCGCCGACTTCTCCAGCCCTCGGTCTGACATAGGCTTTTAAATTGGACAGGATAAGCCTCATCCACTGTGCCAGCTAGGGTTGTTCGAGGGCCTTGTTCAGCTCCGAGACTAAGAGGGGAGGAAGGGCCGGACCTTCCTTGACTGACACCCTGGCCAACTGCTCCCGCAACTGTTGAATTTCTCTGGCTTGCTCTGCAAGCCTCTCCTCTGCGGAGGCGTGAGGTTGATGGGGGTCGGAAGGTGGCTGCATATCATGCCCGTCCATGGCACTCATGATCAAACACAAATGGACAGAAAAACTCTCTAAGTGGGGAAGTGCAAACAAAAGTTGAGGCGAGGCTCAACTAGTGGTTTCCGGGGCGATCAACGCTGGTGCCGGATGGTGAGCCCATCACCTGTTTTAGCCGACCCTGAGTCAAATGTTCCAGACAAAAACGTTTGAACCCCGACCCCAACCCCCAACCACCCACCCCCACCCCGCTAAAACATGGTATCTAGTTCCAGGGGGAGAGAAGGCTCAAAATCAAAAACTTCATTGGGGGTCGCTTTGTCATGCAAAGTAATGATTTTAACCCCCCCCCCCTTGTATAAGCTACGCCAATGTCCCAAATTAATACGGTCCCTATGCCTACTGTAGCTTGGACACGGGCGTAGATTGCGCGCGACACATACAACAACCAACACCGGGCGCCTAGGTTCGAAAAGAGAGGATTGCATGGTGAGGTGGTGCAAGAAAGGGGCATATAATGCACAAACATCCCCAAAATCAGAGCTGTGTGGGTTCAAGTGGGCAAGCACTCAGAACAAATCTGTCCATGACTCGATGCAACTTGCAAATCCGTCACCAAACCCATGTCTTACGTGGCTGCACTACGTTTGGTACCAAATTGAAATTAGGTCCCAAATTAATACGGTCCCTACGCCTACTGTAGCTTGGACAAGGGCGTAGCTTATACAAGGGGGGGGGGGGGTGCTTAGGGTATGCACGCGAACGCCCCGAGAAAACGGGGGTATATGGTGTCCGCACCGGGGCTTGATCTAACAACCTCTCTTCGAGGTGATTAGTTTGGACCCGCAAGCAGGGCAAAATAGAACATCAGCATAGTCAGACTGATTTGCCAGCCGGTGTTCCTAAAGATACGCCTTTTCCGAGATGCGAAGCGGATGCCATGTATTGTTGCTTTGGGGGAATCTTTGCACTGCGCGCTACTTTTAGACTATGTTCCCCCGGAAGAGCCCCCAAGCACACCCCTTGGAAACGCCCTTAGAATTAGGTGGCCCAAACTGCCCCAGCTCAAGAAAGTTGCAAACCACCTTCCCTGAACATAACACACATCATGCACATCTGGAAAGGCCATGAACAGCGCATTGGTCGCCACCCTCAAGAACACACAACTGTCTTTCTGGACCATTGTCAACTAAGTACACATTGAGAATACGCAACTTGTGTGCACAACATGACACAGTTGCAGAATCAAAGAAATGTCACACTGTCACATGTGTGCGTGTCAATGCAATCCGTATAAAATGCAATTCACACTTGTCACACATGGACATCTTTTCAGGGTCAAACTTGGTGCAACAAAGGGCACAAACATCCCCATCATCACCCACAACACCCTCATCATCATATATACAATATAATGCCCCTTGCTCCTTTTCGGCCCTTCGCGATCCCAAATGAGAACATCCGCCGATGTCCCCGGGGCCAACGGACAAATCCACACGATGTTGCCCAAGCTGTCAATGGCAACCGTAACTTTGTATACGCACCCGGCGTATTTAGGATTAAACAAGACATCACAAAGGATGCCTCCTATGGACGCAATGGGCATGCTATCCACGTAGTGTGTCACGAAATATGGAAAGTGTGGGACGTGGTTCCACTCCGACAATCTTTCCGCCCATCGAATTTCAGCTACAACACCATTCAAGTAAGAACGAACATGATGCACACTTGCCCACCAAGCCAATGCTACACCACCCTTGCATTCTCGGGGGTCCCCAACAAAGGGGAACAAAATCAGAAGTCAAAACCTACGCTACGGGTCACCATGATGCCCCTAGGGGCCTCTAGTATCACAAAGTATGGGTCTCTAGTACGGCCAGACGCCCAAATAGTTGCACTGCGCGCGCACTGCGCTTAAGGCTCCCCCTTTAAACCATCTCAATACTTTCAGTGTTCGCTGCGGTTCGTCGTGGCTGCATATTTACATGAGGGGGGCTCATATATACCCCCCCCCCTTGCGCAAGCACGGCCGCGGTCCCAGAAGTCCGGCCAAAACGGCGGTTCAACGCCCACCACGTGCTTAGACAAGGCCGTGCATGCGCGTGACACATGTGACAGCTCGACCGGGAATAACATTGTTAGCCATGGCTGAAAATCACATCACAACAAGCAGCATGGGGTTCCAATGTACAATGTTGTTATGAACAGAATGCACCATCACAGCCATGACTGAGCCCCTCTTTCCCTGTACAAACGCTCTACAGACACCCAATCCTCCATTCTTGACCACAAAAAAAAGCGGTCCCAAAATTTCCTCAAAACGGCGGTTCAACGCCCACCCCGTGCTTAGACAAGGCAGTGCATGCGCAAGGGGGGGGGGGGGGGACCCACTTGTGGCTTTTGGTGGCTCCGTGTGGCACACTTTGGCTGGGGCAGCCCTTTATGGGACTACTGTGGCTTTCTGTGGCTCACTTTGGTGTCACCCCACACACATGTGGCTACCTATCACCCAGCTATGCCCCTGAACTACAATGCACTGAGCTGGGACCTGAAGTACCCCCCTTGTAATCTCCCCCCAAATTGTGTGACCCCCCCCCTCCCACGCGGGGGGGGGGGGTCACGAGGTGATGGTTCCCAAATGGGGGAGGAGGGGATTGCACCACCAAACTGTAACACTTCAAAACTGCAGCTGTGCATGCACAACACCGGTACTGTGAATCACATTGAACCATGATGTTACTTCTGTGCACGTGCCCTTACCACAGGCACTGTGTGAAACTTCTTTTTACGACTCTAAACAACCTTGAACTCCTGGACATGCTCAGTGGGCAATGCAGGTATAGGCTGAGGATTGGAAGACGAGGCAGGCTGTGCAACTCCCACTAATGTTGACTGCTGTATGGTTCACAACCTTGTCCCCAGTACCCTGGTATCGAAAGAACTCAGGTCCAGAGGGTCAGAGAGCAATGACAGTTGCCAACAGCGGGCCACCCTTGCTGCGAGAGTGGCACCAAACGTGAGGCACCAACTTGTTCTTTGGGGGCGCCAAATCCTTAGGGATCCACTTTTCTGCACATATATCACGAGTGAAATACAATTTTCCATCAAACACATACCCCAAGCCCCAAACCCCACGTGCAGGCCCCACAACCATGGTCAACACATGTGCACCAAGTGTGCATGAGTGGTGCCATACATGGTCACTGGGAGGAAACATCTTGGGTCTGAAAAAGGGACACGACACCCTGTACACCGCCTTTGGAGAGAGAATATCACAGAATACACACAGGTGAGTGATTTGATGTAATGGGAAAGCAATGCAAGGACCTGTGCGTGACAGATGGGGAACACAAACCACCGCAATAGATCTTGCCGAGCAAAACAGTGAAGTGACAGTCTCCCCCCGTGCGGTGACACGTGGGTGTGTCAAGTGGTGATTGCGCTCTGGGAAATTACGCAAGCAGCATGTACAGCCAAAAAGAGATCAAGGCTGATCACGAACCGGAATGTCCGGTCCTAGGCGCCTTTCGCCAATGTCTGTAGAGAACAGCAACACTTGCGGACCTGCAGCATGTACACAGTGGATGCCCGCTCAGACTGGGCCAGCCATGCCATGAACACACAGGAGAAGTGTCACCCATGCGAAGTTATTCGGACATTGGCGTCTCTGTATAGAACATTACCAGCACAACATCACAGTCCTGGCCCCCTCCCCCCCCCCGCCAGAGGGGGAACGTCACTTTGACAGTTCTTCTGGAAAGGGTTGGTTGTACTGTGCTCTGATGTTCTTTCTCTGCAAGTGCCCTCTCTCAGAGTTGCCCAAGGAAAGAGCAAAGCCTGCCCTCAAAGCAAGAGCAAAGCCAGCCCCCAAACAGGCTGGTCAGGTTGCACAAGCATGCGCTAAACCGGCTGCCCACCCAGCCCCATGCTCCAGTCTCTCGTCTTCATCAGCCGGTACCACACACCCTGTGCCCGTTATGCAAACTGAACATGTGCAAAAGTTCAAAGTGTGCTATTCTCGTACCCAGGAAGGCTTTACCGTTCCCTTGGACCCCCAATGACACCCGTGTTACATGAATCACATTGGCAGAGCATCAATGCAAAAGTCGCTTCATTTGCGTTGTGTTTGCTTGCATCAGTGGAGGATACCACAGTTTGCCTTGAAATACCCTTGCAATCCCTCCCCTCCAGGGGAGGGACTGTCTCTTGGCGACCGTCTGCCCCCAGGGAGGGAGACCGTCGCGCGCTACGGGGGGGGGGGGGGTATTTCAAGGGGGGGGTTACAATGCAGTGAGCTGGGACCTGAAATATGTGACCTGAAATATGGACAGAAAAACTTCTGTCACTCTCCTCAGGGCTGTTTGGCCACTGAGCTGCTGGTTAGAGCGTGAATCTCATTTATTGATCTCATGCAGTTGGAGCATGAAAATGCCACATTTTGAATTGGACATAATACAGTCAACTCATAGTTTGGTGGATGTGGAGTGGAGGACTGATTGGTGTGCACCACTGGCAAGGTGGATGGATGTGTTTGGGTTTGGCCCCAAGGCGCAACCATTTTTCACACTACAACACTTTTGAGAATCGATGACGTCTCAAATACAATGATCTCATAGCAACGTCTGGCATTCTTTTTTTTTCAGTAAGCATAGTCCGGAAGCTGCAAAGGTGAGTTCACTGGTCGCTACGTCACATTCCGGCTGCTCCTCCCAGTTCATATAGCATCTTTACAACAGGCCTACCCCTCACAAAGAGAGGGGACACTGTTTTCTCCTGACGACACTACAGAGTATGCCGCCTGGCAGCGGCCACGCCTTCAGATTGAAGACAAAGCCAGGGAAGCGGCAATCTCATAGCAACGTCTGGCATTCGATTTATAGTGTCACAAGCATAATTCAAGATTGGCAGACAAGACAACATCTGCTGCAGTGAACTGCACAGCAAGGCAGTAAGTGTTTTCGGGCATCATGGCACTCCGTCGGCCTTTTCACAAAATATACTCACACAGGCATCATGGCACTCCTTCGGCCTTTTCACAAAATATACTCACACAGGCATCATCAACTACAGATCCGAGCCTGTACTGCTATCACTGTTAACAGATATCTTGAGGTTTTTTCTTTCTGGTTCAGACCTTGGCAAGCTCGCAAAGCCCTCTTCCTAGACGGCACTCAACAGAGTTCTTAGAATCAGGAATCAGAGCAATTTTTTTTGGGGGGGGGTTCAGACTAAGATGAGCTGGCGTAGCCTGCTCACTTCACAGTACTCAAGATAACCCCAGGATCAGGATCGGGAATCAGAGCAGCCCAATGCTACGATTGTCTCACAGCTCAGTGTGGTAGCAGACATGACACGTAGTTAGGGCAAGCTAAATCTGAAACCAGAAGATGCAGTGGGCACTGCCACGCCCATATTGTTATCAAGTTCAAGGGACACCAACAATTGTGGGTTCATTGTCACGAGCGTGCCTGTGTTGACTACTATTGAGGTCGAGATTTTGAAAAGATTTGGTGATTTCACAAAATCAATCAAACGGCGTCTAGTGGTCAAGCAAGGGTTGAAACCATCAAGGCTTTTGTCAAAAGGAGTGCATATTACAGGACAGTGTCATCTGAACCTCAAACACAGGCGGCTTTGCGTGTCGTCCTCGGCACTCCTTCGGCCTTAGAGGTTGACTGTTCGGCCCCTTGTGTGATAAATTTTGCAGGTGTAAAAACTGTGTAGTGTGGCAAATCACAGCAGCAAGGACGCACATCAAAAACAGCGATGTGCTGACTGTTGCGGGGCACACCGTGACAACACACATTCATTTCTAGAGTAGGCGGGACTCGCTTACGTCAGCGCTGAAGCCGTCAGAGCTGACAGCCCATGAGACTGTGGAGGCTGTGTCCGAGCCTCCCAAATCTTCTGCCTCCTCAGCAGTGTCAGTACCAGGGTCAGACATTGCCTCAAGTTCAAAAGACTGTAGGATGGCTTGTGCTTTGTCAGAGCTCAGTGAGACGTAACCAGGCGACGCCACAGAAAAATCGATTCTTTGTGAGACATGCGGTGGTACGGGTGTATGGTGAGCAGTCCTGGCGCGTTTGACAGGGGGCTGGGGTGTGCACGGTACAAAAGCTTCTTTGTGTGGTGTGTTGCTGAAGGGGTAGAGTGGGTGCATATGAAGACCGACGGAAGCCAAACGGTCCGCTTCATTGTTTCCTTCGACTGTGATATGTGACGGCACTTTGATCCATACCAATTCACGCCCCTCTCTCTCTAGCTCTGTGAGAATCATCTCCCAGATAGGGACATTGCTGATGGGTCCACATGAGCCAACCCATCCCTTGATTTTCCATCGTTTTGCCGCACCTTTGACACCGAGCAGGACATACTCGGAGTCTTAGCATATGGCGATTTTCCCCACCGGGTGCATCTGGAGGGCGCGAAGCGCCGCCATCAGCTCCGCTGCATTGTTGGTTTGTTTCATTTCCAGTGGCATGTGCGATGAGAGGGCAACCCCTTGGTCACTGTACACTCCATAGCCCCCCAGTCTGCCAACCCCTTCGAATTTCTCTGATGATCCGTCTGTGAAAACCAGAATGAAACCTTTGGCAGTGGTCTCAAGCAGAATGGTCTCCAGCTCCAAGGCTCGAGCTTCCTTTCGTTTTTTCCTCTGGGCTGCCTTCTGGGCTTGTTTGCTCGGTGGCGGGGTGGGTGGCTGTAGGGGGAGGCTGGGGGGTGCAGCATTCGGTGTGAAGGATTCAATGACTTTGGAGACACTGTCTTTAGATAGAATCATGTAATAGTTGGATCGCAGAAACGGGGAAAGGATGTTAGTCCAAACTCGGAAAAAATTGGCATCAGTAAAGCGGCCTTCAGGAGAAGCTCTGGCTGCGTTCCTGACTTTCCAGTTGGCAAAGTGGGCTGTCCATGCTAGAACTCCGATCGGCGTGAGCAACGAGTCAGCCGTCTTCGTGTCCAGCAGAAGTTAATGCCGTGCGGGCCCTCTGTCCACTCATGAAAGCAGGCTGAGATATGAGTGAAAGCAGTGTCTACAAACTTGCAGTGAAATAGAGCATGCTGAATAGTTGAGCGGTTGAGCGGACAAGTCACCTCCAGCGCCTTCCACGAAACTAAGCGTTCCCCCACCGGAAGCTTTGCCCACAGTGCCTGGTGCACAAAATCTTTGAGAGGCGCTGGCAGTCTACAGCGATTGTATGCCTGCCATACTGATGGATCTTGCCGAGGGTGAAAATCATAGGGGTATGATAGATACTCGATCATTAGTGGGCAGATCCAGGTGGTCCAGTGTTCTGGGGTGGGAAACTTTGGATAGCACTCCGGGTGTTCTGGTGGCGACGGTAAACTGGACAATGCTAGCTGTTGAATAGTCATATGATAGATGGGTCTCCAGGTTGGAGCCAAGTGTGACAAAAGTGAATCATCTTCCAATAGCTGGCCCACTGTCTCGTTTGCGAATGAGTGCTGGGCAAAAATAAGTTAATTTACTCTCATTTCGAAAAGCTACATGATGCCACAAGGGAGTGTCGTAGGCCAGCATTGTAGGCGGGGGCAGTGGTAGATTCTGTCTCAAAATGGAAAAGGCAGCATGGACCATGCCAGGTAAGGCATCTGCCTCCAAACTACCTTACTGCCCATTTGTATTGTTTGTAGTGAGTGGCCCTGAAATGTGATGCCATGCACCTGGCAAAAAGATTGGAAATCTGACACAAGTACTCGTGGCAGTGAAGATTCATCACGAATGAAGTGTGTGAACATGACTGAGTGTTGCTGGTATAGGAAAGCTTTGGGGTCGGGCAGTGAAAAGCCTCCTTGTGTCTGGGGCAGCGAAAAAATAGGTGAGGTGATCGTCCAGGACGTCATACGAAGGGCTGTCCAGTACACAGTGACTGACGACACCACAACATCAGTAGGAAAGATCACCCTCACCGGGTGCATCAGCAGGGGTAGCACCCAAAGTTTGAAGAGCATTACTCTCTCAGGAAAAGAGAGGTTCCATGCGCACATTGCAAAGGCTCTTTTGTTTGCTTTGGCGACAGCCAAGAAAAAGAACTCCTGTGGTGTGACGTGACCCAGCAGTATTCCCAAGTATTTATAGGAGGACACAATTGGAAATCCCAGTGTGGAAACCAAGGCTTTGTCGGCAGGAAGCCAAGTCCCTTTAAGCAAAATGCCTGATTTTCCACAGTTGACCTGCAGTCCTGCTTGTCTGGTGAAAGTGCTGAGAACGTCTGTGATTATGCTCATGATGTTTGCTGCTATTGATTCTGGTAGTGTGATAATGGGGGGGGGAAGATTTCAAGGGGGGGGGGGATTTCAAAGGGGGGGGGTACCATGCGGGCACCACCGGACCTTCTGTATCACAAAGTGCTCTGGCAAGCGACATCCATCATGGAGACAGATCAGACCACCGGAAAGAGGCCCTCCCCCCCGGCCAACAGCCGGAAGCGTGAGGCTGAGTCAAAGGCGACGAGCCGGGACTGGAAGGCGGCGAAGGCGAACCCCCCTTTGCGGTCAACAACAGACTCGCCAGCCTCTGCACCGCATACGACGACCCGGCCGGGGCCACAGCCACCGCCCTCGGCACAGCACGTCGCCAGCCCGTGTTGCAGTACGTCGCCAGCTTCCCCTTCCCCTTGACGTTGACGGGCCCGCGCTGCACGTAGGCCGTCTTGTCCTCCAGTAGCGCGTACGCGTCCGCGGTGATCTGCGTAGTCCCGGGGACCCCGGTGCTCTCCATGCGGGAGGCCACGTTCACGGCGTCCCCCCAGACGTCGAACGCGAACTTGGTCTTCCCGATGATCCCCGTCAGCACCGTCCCAACGTGCACGCCCACCCGCACGCGCATCGGCTTGCCCTCCAGCGGCGTCCGCGCGGCGATGTCGTGCAGGCCGTCGGCGACCAGCAGGACGCGGCTGAGGGCCAGCCGCTGGGTCGTGGCCTCGTCCGCAAACCCCACGCACATGTAGCAGTCGCCGATCGTCTTGATCTTCTCCACGCCGTGCTCCTCGCACAACTCGTCGACCTGCCCGAAGAAGCAGTCCAGGTACTCCACCAGCGTCGCCGCTTCGATCCGCGAGGCCGTCGCGGTGAACCCCACGATGTCACCGAACATGATCACGGCGCGGCGCTTGCAGGGGGCGAGGCTGCGGCCCACGAGGGCGTGAAGGCTCTGCCTGGTGCTGCGCAGGGTCTCGTCCGGGGACATGCATGCGGCCATTGCGGGGTTGGGGAGGGAGATGTACAACAGCGAGTCGCGGCCGGGCAGTGGCTGGTCCTCCTGGGGCGAGTGGGGGCTCTCGCTCAGGACGGAGACCGCCTGCAGTTTGCTGTGCAGCATCTCCATCGGCTCCAAGTGCTCCGGATGGTGGGAGTACCGCTCGAAAAGCTCGATGAGGGACGCAGAGATGCCGCGGGGGAACACGTTGGAGATCAGCCCGTGCGCCAGCGACCGTTCTACCTTGAGCTTGTGCTGCTGCTGAAGCAGCTCCTGATTCAGCCGGTCGGCCTCTGCCTTGCTCGCTTCCAGAAGCCGGCGGCTCTTGTGGAGCTCCTCCATGAGCTGGGAGAGGACGATGTACAACATGATCCCGGGCCAGTTGGTGCCGAGCCAGAAGAAGATGGCGTACCACGTGGGGGGCAGCCTCGCCTGCTGGGGCGTCACGTATTGCGGATCCACCGTCCTCTCCACGATGCACAGCACCAGGCTACAGACGACAATCACGGCGACCCACCACGACGAAGCTCGACTGGAGGGCACCTCCACCCGGTGTTGGATCTGCTCCATGTACGCCAGGGCGATCACCCCGGCAGAGCCGGGGCCTCCTCCAAAGGCCCAAAGGATCGCTAGTAAGAAGACACAAGTCCCATGGGCTGCGAGGCCTCTTGCAAACCCGGTGTGTTTCGTCAGCCACAGGATTGGCAGCGCAATGACGTTGACCACGACCAAACCGCCAGTGGCTGCTGCCGACCAATAGCACTCATAATAGGCCATCACAATCCCCAGGAAGGAGCCCAAAAGAATCCGGGCTATGATGGCCTGGGTCTGGATTTTGCGGAGGACGCTGAGGTCGGCCTGCTCCTCAGTGAGTTTGGGGTGCCCAACGTCGAAGCTGTGTACAGGATGGGGCCTTGAGATGGGAAACACTGGACTGTCTGCAGTCCTGAATGAGAGGCTTACATTCATCGGTAGCATCAGCCACGTTTTTCCTACAGAGTACAGAATGAAGGGTGTAGATGGTGCAAACAAGGTCTGTTCATGGCCCCAGGGTTTCTAAAAATGTCTTTCAGGGACAGCTATGCACTGCGTGCATCAGTTTTGGGTAGACCCCCGAGCGCTGCTTGCAAGCACAACTTGCTCATTCTTTTTTTTTTTCAGGCTCAACAAGTTCAAAGAGTGTAATGTGAGCTCTCAGGCAACCGCCTGGTTCAAGAAGTAGGGCATATAGTACAAACGAGGGCTCCACATTTGGCATGTGTTCCAGCTTTACCTGGGGAGCTGTCTCCGTTCACTACCTGCTTGGTCTACCCCTTGCATATGCACTACACAGTGCCACGCCTAACAGCCTTATGTTGATGTGAAGCTCACGTAGTCTCCTGTATTGCTGAGACCCATAGATTTATCTTGCCTTCCACGGTGCTTCCTCCCTGCAAACTCCTGTTTTTGTTCACTGTGTGCTTTTTCCTCCTCTCTCTTGCGACATACTGTCCTCCTCTGTCCTACGCCGTTTGTGTATGCTGCTGCCGTCAGTACCAGATTCATTGCCATCCCTAGGGCGCCCTTTGCAGCTGGCGTTGATCGCCTCTGCATGCAGTATGGTTACAGCCCACTCGTGTCCTGCTAACAGCTTTCGAATGTACTGTCGAACCTCGTCCTTCACCCTCCGGTAAGTGCATTCCATTATCTTTTTGGTAGACTGACTCCAGAGTTGCCTTGCCTGCTCCTCCCACGCATCCCATGCCGGTTGCGGTGACATCACATTTTGAGTATTGTAGTGTCGCATGTGCACCTGCCCTTGTCTATACCATTTGCGAAACACTTGTTGCACTATCCCTTTGGAGTCTTGATGGTACATCTTCTTTTTCTGCTGCTGGTAGTAATATGTCCACTTCAGGGTGTACTGCAACCACCTGGCCATGTTGTGCATGGCGACCCCTACCTTGTAACGCATGGCTAAGACTGTTATGGCATCCGCCTCTACCTCTTCTATGGTGGCCTTGGTGATCTTATATCCTCCTATTGGCATGTGGTTTCCTGGTCCATACAGTATGGACCACCGCGGCTGTAGTATTTGACATATGTGTTCGCGCAGATCGTCTACTCCTGTGGTCTGCATTATGGGGGACCCCAGTATGTCCAGCAACTGTCGTTTCCTTTTTCTTGTTACGTCTCCTACCGCATACACCTTTACTTTGTTGTACACCTGACGCAATGGGGCTGTGGCGCCCTTACAATGTTGGTCTGCTTTTACTACCCGGGTTGTGCGCTTTTTCGGTCGGTAGTGCACTTGTTCTCTAAGGTTCTTCTCCGTGACATTCGGGCTCACCTTCCGTGCCCGAAGCGCCCCATACCATGCCGATCCTGCGTTTCCTTCCACCCACGCCGGGTCCTTTGGCATCATGGGAAGTGTGCCCCTGAGTTGTGTCATTCCTATCATTGTCAGGTATTGGTGCTCCGCCACTTTGCGCCGGAGTTCACGCTTGTGACCAGGCTGCAGTGACTCAATCAGGCTTTCCGGGATCTGCAATTTACTGATGCGGTGCTTGTCCTCTGGAGTCGCGTTATTGTACCAATCCTCCATTTGGGCGGCCCAATCTCCCCAGCTAGTCGTCCACACCTTTTTAAACTCTGGTTCTCACACCGGGCACTGGATGAGTCGATTATGCACTGTGGTTCCATGGATGCACCCGCACAAGGGGCATTTTTCCTTGCCCCGCTCCCATGGTGCCCCTGTCCCTTGCCAGCGGACGTTGCCCCATAGCCATGTGATCCATGTCATTCTTCGTGATCCTCGTAGCGGAAGCCAGCTGATCCAATGGGTCCCTCCCCATTTCACCTCGTTCCGGTATTTTATGATCCACTTCTTGGCCGGTGTAGGTGTGACTCCATTACATATGGTGATGCTATCCACTGTCCCCAGTGGCGCCTCCGGCAAGGGGAGTTTTGCCGCCGACTTTGCCAGTCTATCCACGACATCATTGTGCTTGATGTCTTTCTTTTCCTGGTCCGTGTGGTATCGTTTGATCACCCTGTGGCTTGGGACCCATCTCCATCGCAGCTGCTTGGCCTATTGGTGTGTTTGTATTATTTGCCGCAGGTCTACATCCGAGCATTCCCTATGTGGTGCAAGCACAACTTGCTCATTCACAATCCCGACATCCTTCTCCATCTGTCTGACCTGCCCACCGTGCGTGGGGGGTGCAGATGTGCCTCAAGGCTGAAAGTATACCATATGTTCCGTGGTCTCCGCAGCGCGAGGGCGTTGCTTCCCCTGCCGCCCCACGACGCGCCCCAACAAGCATGTCACGCAGGAGTATGTCACAAAACATCATATCTTCTTCTGCACAACCTCCACCCTCTTCCGTGCACCCGCACCACAAACACCCTTCTCCACGCCCCTGGCAGTCTGATGGACCAGTAGGCATTGGTAAGGTCCAGCTTTGCCATCCAGAGACGCTTCCCGGCCGGCCTGGCCAAACGATCCGCCAGTAACTGTAGGGAAGGGAGTTTGATGCGTGGCGGCCTCCTGTCATCTACCGCGTTGATTTTTGTGACGTTCGGCAAAAGACGGCATTTGGTTTTGTTTTTGTAGCGCAAGAAGGCCGTAGCAGAAGCAGGGCGACCCGTAATACGCAGGCCGCTGGCATCCAGGCGGACAGAGTTCATCATTTTCCGCAGCTTGCTCGGGGACCTATAATTAGGGGTGGGGAAATCACTACCGCTGCGAAATGCCCTGAGATACACGTCCAGCAAATCTGCAGGGACGCATTTCTTCCATATGGAGCGGGCCACTGAAACCCTGCCTGCTTTACCCAACCCCGCCCGGGCCATGTCTTCTCACTGCCGGCTCGCGCTTGAAAGTGGGCTTCGAGGGAGGGGGGGGGGGGGGGGAACGGTCATAGATTTGCTCCTCATCCTCCCCTAACCCAGACTGAATCACCAAACTGAGCGCCTTTAGAAGAACGCGACTGCCTTCGCCACCATCTGCCATCTGTCGAACTGCCGCAAACATGTCCAGCAGGGCTCCGTGCACCATTTCTCCCCTGCCGCGCTTTACGCCGCGCAGCGCAGACGCCGCCGCCACCGCCTGCAGGACCTCGTGGTCGCTGCCCCCGCGCCGACACCGTCCTTCACGACGGCTGCGAGAGGGTGCGGCGGCGCTTCGAACCGGCCGACGGACGTTGTTGCAACCCAGCAGGGCGAACGGCGCTCCTCTTCGCCTCGTCTGCTATTGCGATGTCGGCCCGCATCCATGGCGCCCAGAGTTGCAGCGTGGTACCCGCCCGTTCTGAGAGTGTGATGTTCTTGCTTTCGTCTATTGTGGCGACCGGCAACGGACCACCTCGGACGAAGCTCTGGCTGCTGGGTGGGTACGTGTACACTTTGAGCATGCTCGGCGTTGCCTAGCCCCCCCATCGCAGCAGCGATTGCGTCGGTGCCCCGAGGAGGCGCAGCTGCGCCGCTCCATACCGGCGCCATAAATGCCAGCACAGTGCCTTGCAATCGGACTCCGGCCTGCCCACCGGCTCCGCGATGCCTTTGTGCAAGGCGGCCCTGGAGTGGAACCACGCTGATCTTGCGGGCGGGAATCCGTGGCGTGCCCGCAACATTTGCAGAAATTCACCCCACTCGCGGGCCCAGCAGCCCGCTTCTTCCGAGTGGCGCCCCCTTCGCCCTTTCGCCCCCGCATAGTGGACCATGCCCCCGTCGTAGGATACGGACAGCGCCTCGACCGCCCTGAGGCCGAAAGACATGCTGAGGGCCGCCATTGCGCAGAGTTCCCAATCTGCCGGACCTCGCACCAATTTGCACATGCTTGCGAAGCCCCGCATTGAGGCCCAGGACTTGGAACTGACTTTGCCTAGCTTCTCTTGATATTTTTCCATCGCCTGCACGACAAGCCAGTCCCCGGCACTGACTGTTTGCGGTATCCATCGTAGTTTCTCCAGCAGCCGCAACCCACTGAGCAGCTTTTTAAGGCATGATTCAGATTGGGTGGTTTGGACAAGGTGCAAAACCTGATCGTCGAGGCTGGTTCGCGCGCTTGCCCCTGGTTGTTGATGAATGCGCCGTGCGAACTTGCGTAGCTCTTGCAGGTACCCTCTGTTGGTGTCATCCACGAGCCCACACACTGCTGTTCCCGCGTAAGACAAGGCGTAGCCCGCTGCGACAGCCGCCTCCAAGCTGCGCACCGCTCCGACCATCTGGAGAGCGTCATGTTGGTGTATAGGCGCGTCATCGCCTCGACTGCCTCCTAACCCGTCTGCTGGTATGCTTCGTGGCTCGGCGCTGACGATCTGCCGTTGGTCGTGGAATTCGGCCTTGGCTCTGGCCGGCTGCTCCCCCGGCGCCGAGCGAGAGCGCCGGGCGACCGGTGACCCGGGTCATCGTTTGCATGCGGCGTTGCCGTGGCAGCCGACCGCCGATCCCTACCAGTACCAGTGACATCTTTGGCAGGACCGGCAGGGGGTATTCGGTGGCTTCCCCGCATTCACCAGGTCGCCGGTCGTTTTCGAACGAAAATGCGGCACACCTTTGACGTAGATGAAAGGAGGCGCTCCTAGCGCGTCCTTGCTGTCCTCGAACAGCTTGTCATAGTTGGAGATGTCCTTCGCTGCGCCTCCTCCGCCCCTCCGACCGCCAGGCGACGATGACGAAGAGGAGGACGTGGTCGACCCGTAATCCGAGCTGGAGCTGTCACAATACATGGAACCTAAAGCACGGATTGAATGGGATCGCTTCCCTTTTCCTTTGCCATTGCGGCGCGCCTTTTTCTCCTTTTCCCTGGCCTGTTTGGCTTTTTCCTTCGGCACTCCTTTGGCATCGTCATCACACTTCAGAATGGTGTCCAAGATCGCCAGAGCCAGCTCCCAGTGCAGCAGGGGCTCGTCCGTGTGTTCCAGCATACTCATGTCAGCCCCCCCGTAAGGGCATTCCGCTCGAATCTTTCCACTGGCCGCCTCTGGGAGATGCTTGAGGTATGATTCCAGCTCTGCACAGCTTTTGTGTCGAGCGACAGGCCCCTGCACGTTTCCGCAGATCCTTAAGGTGCCCCGGGGACAGCGCATACTTGTCATCCGCATAAGGCTCCTCTCCATGTCGGGCTCCGTCCGATGGCCCCTCGTGCTTAATCGCCGCTGCCTCCTGCTGCGCACCATCGCCCGCGTTGTTGCCCGTCGACCCCGTGCGCTTCCCGCGCCACGATCCATCCCTCAGCGGGCTGACTCGCTGCGCCTGTCTCATGATATCAACGTATGCGAAAGCCGCTTGACTCTGGTGTGGAGTGAGATTGAACCTCTGTACATCTACATCCCATGACACGCTCAGCGCAAACAAGAAGCAGTCTCGGTAGTACTGAAATGTGCTTGAGACCATGTGCACATTCAACATTTGCTTAAACAACACTGCGCCGCGCGTGGTAGTCAAATGACTGGAATTTATCCACACGTTGTACCCGGCCGTAAGTACATTGCTCCTGTGCTCTTCTGGAATGTCTTCCGCTTTGTTTGGGTGTTTCAAAAGATGTGACCAGCTCTGGTCCAGCAGGTCCAAATTTTCAGCTAGCAGATGCTCCCACCCCCAATCATAAGAGCGATTCTCAGACATCGAGGAACAGTGAAAGGAGGTCACAAACAAATTCCACTGAAGAGCAGGGGAGGGGAGATATTACATCTTGCATGCCACCCCCGCCCGCCCTACTCCGACACACGGAACTTCCGTTCCTACGGAATTACAGTCCCGGGTCAGTGGGAGGGCAGTCAATTCCCTCATGCGCTGAAGTACCCGGATGCAACATGCAGGGCAATGTCCAACTTGCATGCCAGGCTTGCTTTCAACAGTTCAAGACTAACCAAAACTGCGAACTTGCAACTGGCACAAAACCGAGCAGGTAGGTAAGGCCCCAACGTGATACCACCCCTTCCGGAGCAATGCTACAATTCTGCGTGTATGGTACTTGTGTGATTCAAGTTGCTGCGCAACCGGCCCGAATTGGCCAGCGAAACCGCCTGAATATTACCAAGCAAATGCATGTGTGAAGGGGCCTTCAGAAAGCGAACTGTCCGTCTTGGTTTCTTTTTTCTTCAACAAATAGTCCGGAAGCTGCGAAGGTGAGTTCACTGGTCACTATGTTACATTACAGGTGCTCCATCCGGATCATTTAGCATCTTTAAAACAGGCCAACCCCTCACATAGCGAGCGGACACTGTTTTCTCCCTACAACGCCAGAGAAGGCCGCTTGGCAACGGCCATGCCTTCAAATTGAAGACTCAATGCCAAGAAAAACCATGCGAGAGAACGGTATGCATGTAACAATCGCTTAAGCGGTTGGTAAGCACTCACGAGGGTGGCGTTTTTGTACCGCCAAAACTACAGGGACAGCTACCCAGTGTCCACCATTCCTTCAGAGGGATGGAGGCGTGGTAGAGCGATCTGTAAGACGAGCATCAGGCATCTACCCCTGTCACCTCGCACTCCTCCCGGAGGATGATCCGGCAGCAGCCCACCCTCAATGGGGGCTGCGCACTCGCGCTGCGGGTGGATTGCTGTGCCCAACGTAACATGGTGGTTCGGGACCTTCCCTACAAAATCCATCTCTCTGCACGGGTGTAACTCCAATTTAGCACTCATGACAAATTCTGCCTGCTGCAGGTGCCACGTCGCCCTCCTAACCGCCTGTCTCACAAATCCCTGTGGTCCCACAATCAATATATCGTCCAAGTAAACAAAATGCAGCACAGGCAATATCCCCACAGCCGTTTTAACTAACCCATTGTCAAGTTTTTGGCATAACAAAGGTGAGAACTTCCATCCAAACGGAAAGGACTGAAAGGACTGCCATGTATATATTACTACACCCCTCTCCCCTGAAATTTGGCTAACAACAAGCAGCAAGCAAGCAAGCAAGCAAGCATTTCTCCTTTCCGTTTTGGCCGGTGCTCCGTCCCAATGCCTCGGATCTTTCCCTAATCCAGCCATCTTAGAGCCTAGGTGGTGGCCTTGGCAAATCCAAATTCTGAGCCAAAAACTCAACGGGGGTGCCCCGGGGCAGTGGCGCCAAGTGGGGAGGTGCCCTCCCAAAACTGCGTATTTTGTGCCCCAAAACAAGCATTTTTGGCCCAAAAAGGCCCCGCAACCCATTCAAAACAGCCAAACAAAGGGAAACGGTCGCTACACTCCACGTGTGCCTTGACCTTCCTGTGACACAGAGCCCTTTGTTGCCCTCCAACTCCATGATATGTCAACGCATAACGGTGCCCCCAACCCCCGGGAGGAACGGTCACCAAATGACGATCTCGCCCCCTCTCGGGATGGACCATGTACGGACCCCCACTGGGTCGCTCCATTCCAAGAGGAGAAAGTGTCTTTGGCACCTTCAGCGCCGTGGACTTTTGGGGCCCATGAGCCCCCCCCCCCTCCCTCCCGCAGGGCGGCTGTGCAAAGGGGCCAAGGGGGTGGGTCTCCAAAATCGGATACTACGTGTTATATCGCCCTCCGGACCGAAACTTAATAAGGGGGGGGGGGGGGCAGTTGAGCAGGGGGCCAGGGGGTAGTTCGCTGTTTGGGGGTATCGTCAGCAGGGCGGCGGAAAAATTGAATGGTGGCGCACACCCATGTGAGGGCAAGGCAAAAGGGAGCCTTCCCCAGCCCCTCAGGGGCATGTCCCCCGAGTTTTGGAAGAGTGCCCCGGCCCTCTCAGGGTCGCCGAATCAGGGATCACATGCTTTGTCACCGCAGGCAGCAGTGGGAGAAAAGGGGGGGGCTTTGCGTCGTCAAAACCTTTTTCGTGACGTGCAGTGACCGCGCATTATGGTGACCCTTTCTTGCACCACCTCACCATGGAATGCTCTGTTTTTGAAACGGGGCGTCCAGTTATTTCTATGGTGCGGTCACTCAAGTGTGGTCAACTCAGTGTTACGGTCATGTCTCAGCTACAGTAGGTTTGCCCTCAAAACATTTTTAAAATGGGGGGGTGTTCATGCAAAGTGCAGGAAACGGGGGGGGGGCTGCGCGTGTCCTGCGGTGGCATATTACGGGCACGCCCCATGCGACTCTCTCCATCGTTGACAATAGGTTTCTGCAATAACCATTCGTTTGATCCCGCGTCAGCACCCCCTCCCTTGGTTCAGACTCACTGAGTGTCTACCGGCCCCGAATCACAAAGACCCTGCCTCCTCTTGCCCGCTGCAGTGGAGATGGACAACCATTCCACGCACCCTCCAAACGCCCTGTGAAGCGGTGGCAGCAACGCATCGGCAACACCCGCGGGCCAAGAGCGGGACGTTCCACACCCACGCACCCCTTTCCTCAGCCGGAGGACCAGCCGCAGAATGCGCTCCTGCAGTCGTTGGGCCTTCCCCTCATCAGTGCCATCCTGCGGCTGCGGGGCTGCGAGTTCAGGCACTCTCCCGGAGGCCGCAGGGCGCGGCGTTTAGGGGGGGGGGGGGGACTGAGTGTCCTTTGATGAGTGGCTTTGGTCAGGAAGAGTGATCAAAGGCGGTGCAGCCCACACCACGTCTGACTGCCCCCCCCCCCCTTCACACAACCTCCATCGACTTGGGAACGTACCAGTGGCAGTCCACTATCCCCCCCCCCAACGCCGTTGCCGCGCTCACAGCAGTCCTCACAAATAAATGTACCCCTCAAAAGGAGTCCGACAGTACTGTGCAGCATCGCTGCCGGGGGGTTCGCAGGGTTGCTCCTGAGAGAAGGTGGGTTTGGGCGCTGCGGCTACAACCGGTTACAGAGCGGTTACGAATCCGGTTAGAAGTGATGACAAGGGGTTGCAGTCGCAGGCCATACGGTTACGCGTGCTGCACCCCGGCGAGCACGGCGAAGTGCAGAACCCCTGAATGGACCGTCTTGCCAGCCATCCCCCCTCCCCCCCCCCCAACTTCCACTGCCTCGGCGCAAGTTCTCTCTGCAATGCCTTCGGCCCCATCCAAAAAATAGGGACTGAAGTGGGGGACTGGGGCCATGAACAAATTCAATCACTGCTCAAACTGCGAGGTTCGTAACTAATGACCGCACACCATTGTTCATCGTTCAATGCCCCGCTGCTGAAGATGGGGACTGGGGGGCGGTGCCCGCTATATATACGCCCGCAGCCCCGTCCACAGGGCGAAGCAGCAGGTCTTCAACACCGGGACGCGGGAGGCAGTGCCCAGGCCTCTCAAGTGGTCGGGCGTCTGACCGATTCATCCGCATGACAACCCCCTCGCCCGGCACCCACGACGATCCTGGGCCCAGGGGGCGATGGATGGGCCCGGGGCTGGAAGGCTCATTCGCAGTGCAGCCGGCGCTGGAGCGGGTGGTGGGCATGAGCGTGCCACGGGGGGACACATCCGTGGGCAGCCGGGGGGGGGGGGGGGTCCGCTGGTGGTGGGTTCCGTGGGAGCCTCCTCACAGTCAAAGTCAGAGTCAGAGAGGACTCGCTGCACCCCCCCCCCTCCCAAGGAGTGTCGTGGAAGGGGGGGAGGTAACCCCCCCAACCCCCCTCCAGGGCGCCCAGGCTATGCCCAGCCACTGTCCCCCTGACGCCAAAAGCCAGCCTCGATGGCGTTTGTAACCGACAGGAACCGCCCCGAACCGCTTTGGCGACCTCCTGCAACCGCCTACAGAAGGATCCTGGGGCCGCCTCTGAGGTCCCTTCCCTTCTGATGCATCCCTGCCCCCCCTGGCACAACCACGGCCCCAGACACCAACGGCGCCGCAGTGCATGTGCTCGGACAAGGCCGGGGTTTGGACATGAAGGAGCACCCCCTTCGCCAGCCCGGCAGCGGATCCCACACCACAGACCCCCCGCCACACCGCCCGGTGGTCAACAGGGGTCAGTGGCGAGGGCGGGGGGGGGGGGGGAGCGGGGCAGCACAACACACAGCACGACGGAGGCGAAGATCGGCGACAGGCCCCGCATCAGGGGCAACCGGTGGCGACGCGACACGCCCGCCGAGTAGGGGGGGAGGGGGGTGCACAAGGCCACAAGGTATCTGATTGGTTGCCGTTGGCGGCGCCCATTGGCCTCTCGCCACTGCTCATTCTGACCCTCTGTGGGTCCGAACGTGTTTTGGTGGTGTCAACGGAGCCCCCGGATGACTTGTCCTGTTTGACTACTCCGGGGGTCGGCCGTCCCGGAGACGGGCTGTTGCCCGTGCCGTTGACCAGGTGCATCCAGATGCACCCTCCGAGTCCATGCGGGGGTTTGCCAACTGCAGCACTGACTTGTGCGCGCTGGGGTGTGCATCTGCAGGATCATGTTCCTGACAGGGGCTTCTAACAACCACAATGATTCTTTCCCTTTTGTCCTTTCCGAGTAGGGGGGGGGGGGTCCATAAGGGGCTCTGTCCCCAAGATGCAGCACCAGACCCTGGCTCCCCGCCTTCCCTGGGGCGTCTGCGGCGTTCCTTCTGCCACCCCATGCCCCTCGCTATCCCCTCACACCCGGACGCCACCCGCACGAGTGCACCTGCGATGCGTTGACCGCCACACACACTGTCCCCCCTCCGCGACGCTGGGGGCTTTGCGTCACATCACCTCCGCCGCGGTGCCCCACATGACCTCCCGTCTTCTTACCATGTGTCAAATTTGTGTTGTGTGCTGTGTGGTACGGCTGCGTGCCCGTGCGAATCTGGTTGGCCAAGCCGTTGTCTATGGGACCTTGGTTTCATGCCACAAGGACACGAGGAGGAAGCTCCGAAAGTACCTTTGCACTTTTCTGAGCACCAACACTACAACTTTCCCACAAGGAATGACACGTGGCCAAGATCCGGACGACGTCGGATGTATTGGGCCGCTGACATATCATTGCCCCCCCTGCACCTCCCGTACGATGCCCCCCCCCTCCCCCCCAGACACACACGTTGGGAACCGCAAAAACAAGAGCAAAAGCACCACAAAAAAGCGGTTGGGGGGACACTCCTCAGGAGCTGCAGGGCAAGCCCTGGACGTCTTTCGGTCTGTTGATGATGGATGGAGTGCATTGCAGGTGCTGGATCACGTGCAGTAGTGCAACTCCCTCCCGCCCTCCCCCAGATCCAAAAATATCCAACCCACACACACACATACACACACACACACATGCCCATGCCTTTGACTAGCGAGGGCTCCAATTGCGGTGCGTGTTGGGGACCCACTTGCGGCCCTCACTGCGGGGGACAACCGACAGCGGGGGAAGGCGCTGCATGTGTGTATCCGGGGCTGCAAGTGCACCGGCCCCGTCTCCGCGGGGCCCCCGACTTCTCTGTTCCGGTGCACACTGCCATGACTTGTCTGCCGCGTTGCCCATGCCATAAGGCTCAGGCAGTTCACTGCCGAATCCCTCATGGACGGGGAAACACCCTCATTGGGGGGGGGGGGGGTGAGTGTCACCGGCCGGTGGTTGTACTGCCTCCGCGTGCCGCCGTCCCTCTCCTCCGCCTCTCAGTTGCGCCGCAACGGGCGAAGGGGGGAGAGGGGGGGGGGCTGTGATGGCCGAGAGGCGGCGGGCGATCCATGTCTTCGATGGCCCGGAAACCGACCCCCCCCCCCCACACACACATGCCCCGCCCCGAACAAGAACGCGTGCGTGTTCCCCCACTCTCCCCTCCCCCTTCAGAGATCCAGAGGGAGAGGCCCCTTTCGGTTGGAGGACGGGATGTGGGTCTGCACCTCAGTCTATGTGCCCTGACAGGCTGCTACCCCCCCCCCTTTGTAATCCCCCCCCCTAAAGTCAGGCCGGTCCCCCCCATGGGGGGGGGGAGGGGGCGGGGGCGCTCCCCCCCCCAACCCCAGTTCCAGTGTAACCTAAAGAAAATTGCTTCGGCGCCTTCGGTGCCCAGTGTTTCCTGTGCTTTTTGGGCCAAATGACGGTCCCCCCCCTGGGCCATAAGCCATGAGCAACGGATACTGAGCTCACATATACCCCCATGACACAGGCATATGGTCATAGCCACCACTTTCAGTTCATTGTCTTGCCTTGCTGCACCGCCTCGGGGGGGGGGGGGGGGTTGCAAGGGGTGGAGCTTTTTTTTTTGACGAGGCTGCAATAGTCCTGCAACAGTACAAGGTAATCTCAGGATCTAAGTACACTCTCAGAACACAACATAGTTCTTTCCCCTGTCCATGACAGGGGTCGTGGCTGACACAGAAGGAGCTACTTATTTTGCAAGGGGTGGGGCATTACAAGGGGCGGGGGGGGAGGGGGGGTACACAGTCCCGCGACGGTTGCACATCAGTCCTCATCCAGCGGTCACCGTGACCCCCCTGCAGCGGTAGAGGTCTGCGCGGAAATCCCCCGTGCGTCTTCCTCCCATCGCCCTCCCCCACCCCCGCACTCGAGACAGGCCCTCAATACGGCGTGAACTTCCGCTGGGCCTTCATCAACTCGATCTTGTTTTTGTTGCTGAGGAACTTCTTCGCCATCCGCCCGATCCGCTTGGCCTTGAGGGCGCTGAGCTGGAACGTGTAGAAGTCCGCCTGTTTCCCCATGTTCCGCTCCCCCTTCCGGAGCTCATCGTCCTTCCGGGCGCGCACCGCATCCTCCTCGGGCGCGTCCCGCTGCAGCCCCGACATCGGCCCCCGGGTCCGGACCACCGTCGTCCAGCCCTCGTCGTCAGCCTCCGTCATCATCCGCTTCCGCTTCTTTTTCGACGGGTTTGGGTTGGGCTGCTGCTGCTCCATCTCTGCGAACTTGCGCATGAACTCGTCCACCTGCGGAAACACCGATGGCAGAGGGGGGGAAGCGGGGGGGGGGGGGGGCATGGACGTCATGGACCCGTCAGTGGAACGTGCACTGCCCACGACTTAGGGGCCGGGGGGGGGGGCAGGGTTGCATTGGAAGGGAAGGGGCCTCAGAGGCGGCCCCACAGGCAGTTACACAGGCGGTCGCCAAAGCGGTTGGGGGCGGTTACTGTCGGTTACAAATGCCGTTGAGGCTGGCACTTGGCGTCAGGGGGACAGTGGCTGGCCATAGGCTGGGCGCCCTGGAGGGCAAGCAGGTCTCAAAGCGCTCTACACATGCACGTCCCGGTAGCGTATGCAGCAATGTTCGGCAGTTCAGCATGTTCACAGGTATGATGCACGTGTGCTACCATACAATTGTCTGCACCTGTCTGCGCCTTTATTTTGTCAACACTCCAGTGTTTCTATGCTACAAGACAGGTAAGGGCGCCCTGCTGCTGCCATGCTGCATCCCTGTCGCCCTGGAGGGGGGGGGGGAGTCCCCCCCCCATTCCAATGCATCCCCCGTTCCAATGCATCCCCGGGGGGGGGGGGGTTCAGTTCCAGACCCCGACCCCTGGGACATGAGTGGGGGGTGTGCGGATGTGGTGGGGTTCAGACAAAAGATTCGGGCGTTTGGGGGCATTTGGAAATGCCATGGCTCCGTCGACGCGTGTCGATGACACACACGTCCGGGAGTTGCCATCCCGTCCCCCCTTCACCATCGGTGAACACCCTCATCGGCCGAATCGCCCCCACGGGCCCCTGCCGCAACCGTGAGGCCCGTGGGACGTGTGTGGCCCTGCCATTGGTACACCTGCTGTCAGAGGCGCCGGGGAGGACCAGCTCTCTCCGTAACACCCCCCCCCCACACACACACGATTGCAAGACAAACGGGCACAGCGCGGGTTCCGAGTGTCAGAATCCTCGTCCATTGGAACGTCAAACAAGACAGGGCATGTCCGACGCCGATAGGCACCTTTCTGTAGCACAGGTAATGGGCAGAGATGGGTACGCATCGTGGGGGATGCACCGTGACCTCCAGGAACCGGGATGCACCATGGACCGCCCCCCCCCCCCCCACACACATATTGTGGCACTGTGGGGGTGGACCTGAATGCGGGGGTCAGTACAGGCAGGCCCCTAATGAAAGGCAACCACAAGTCAGGCCCCCACCCATCACAATGCCATACAGTGCCAGAGGGGGCATCAAATGGTCGGTCGGCTGGACTGGATGTCCCCGCCATAGACAATTCCAGCCATTGTTCATCAGCAAGTCCGCGCACTGTCCCGGTACTTCCGCCAATGTTCTGGGTTGCCTCCCTCCCTTATGTACACTGATCGTTCAGTGCCAGAGGCGGGGGGGGGGGGGGGCGAGTTCGAACCCGGGGCCCTCCCGAACAGGGGCGTGGCTGCCACGTCATCCGCGCCGCTCTTGACTGACCGAAGAACCGGAAGAGGCATTGCGGGGGCCACAATGGGTCAGGTTTGCTTCACCGCAATTAGCTCCAACCGCGCCTGCCCTACGGTCTTCATTGCTCGCAGTGCAGTGTAACGGATCATTGTTCTCTGTGGCACTGTACCAGGTCAGCTGTCGCCTGTTGGGCTGTAGGAGAGCAAACATGCAGCCAGGCTCACGCCCGTACGCCTGGCCGTTTGTCTATAGGATCAGGGGCGTGCATGCAGGTCAGGGATCACCAGTGGGCGGGCATTGCGGGGGGGGGGGGGTCACTGGGTTGATGTAACACCCGCACGCCCACCCGCCAACAATCGCTGTGAGAGGGAGACTCGATGTGGAGTGCCGACACACATCCCATGTCACGTGTGCCCCCCCCCCCCCCCCCGCATGGAGGCACATGGGGTGGTGGTCGTAAAGGGCAAGCACACACGAGTCACAGAAATGAGCCCTACTCAGCTCGCAGCTGTATTGTTGCAGCCGCTAAGCCGGTTAAGGATATTAAATCAATCAACAATGCAAACAACGCATATGTGTGCTCACGGGTGCATGTATGGTTGCGAGTTAACCCCCCCCAAAGGGATGCATTGGAAGGGGGAGAGGTGCCCCCCCACCCCCTCTCCAGGGCGCCCAGCCTATACCCAGCCACTGTACCCCCTGACGCCAAGTGCCAGTTTCAATGGCATTTGTAACCGACAGTAACCGCCACCAACCGCTTCGGCAACATCCTCCAACCGCCTGTTTAACTGCCCCTGGGGCCGCCTCTGAGGCCCCTTCCCTTCCCTTCCAATGCATCCCTGCCCCCCCCCCCCCCCGCGCTCGGGGGTATGGAACCACTTGGGGGGGGGGGGGGCTATGGGGTACCGCCGCGCCCAATGCCCACACACGCACGGCACATACCTCTTTCTTCAGCTTGATCGGGTTCACGAAGCGGGCCGCGTGGTCGCTCTGGATGCGCACCAGCCCACAATCAGATGTCTTGATGTTGCGCAGGGGAGGCATGGCACTGCAGACGGGGAGGCGACACGTGCAGACCCGTCGGACCGCAGGGCACGGGCCCGCACCGCGCGGACGGCGGCGTGCGGCGCCCCGAGCAACGGACCTGGGCACGGGACTCGACCCCCATGTCCCGCAGGTTGCGGACGAAACCCACCGGCACGTGTGCTGGGGCATGCCCAGAGGGCGACCTTCACAACCCGGGTGTCACAGGCATATGCCTGTCATTTGCATGGTACCCTACCCCCCCCAGTAATCTCCCCACCAATGTCGTGACGGTTCCCCCCCCCCCCTGCACCACAAACCTGTACCATAGTATCACAGTGTGAATCAGCTTTGGCGCCTTGTAAAAATTTTCTTTGGCGCCTTTGGCGCCTGGTGTTTTCTATGCTTTTTGGGCCAAGTGGCCGCGGGGGGGGGGGGGTGGCAAGGGGGGGGGGATTACAAGGGGGGCATAAAGTACGTCCTGTTAAGGACATGCACACAGCTGTTACGCTCAAATTGCACCCTCATTCCTGCAAACCCATGGGATGAGCCTACCTCTGTTTGCAGCACATCTTCTCTCACTCCCTGCGACCCCATCAAACAAACTTTACCCACTTCTGCGACCAACCAAAAAAGTCACGCCATCAGGAAACCATACCCCGCCCGCCCTTTGGAAAAGCTACGCCAAAATCCCAAATTAATGCGGTCCCTATCCCTAGTGTAGCTTGGACACGGGCGTAGATTGCGCGCGACACATACAACTACCAACACCGGGCGCCCGGGTTCAAAAAGAGAGGATTGCATGGTGAGCTGGTGCAAGAAAGTGGAAGAAAATGCACAAATATCCCCAAAATCAGAGCTATGTGGGTTCAAGTGGGCAAACAAACACAACAAATGTGTCCATGACTCTGTGACTCGCAAATTCGTCACCAAACTCATGTCTTATGTGGCTGCACTACGTTTGGTACCGAATTAAAATTAGGTCCCAAATTAATACGGTCCCTGCGCCTACTTGGACAAGGGCGTAGCTTATACAAGGGGGGGGGGGGGGTGATCCCAGGAAAACACTTTTGTTTTGTGCTCTGGTGCTGGGCGTGTGCGCCAGCCCCTCAGGGGGTCCACAGTCTGGAGCGCGTCCAGAAGCATGTGTCCCAAGGAGGATCCCAGGAGAACACTTTTCTATCATATTGCTTTTGCACAAAACCATTTCCCCTGCAAGTGAGCTCCCCAACACACAGGCAAGCAAGCCCCCCCCCCGCTATGGGATACAGATGCGTGTGCACGACCGGCGCTGTTCAGCACAAAGCAGAAGTGCAAAGCAAAAGTCAAAGAGGAAAGCTCTTCAGTGACATGTCACAGGCGCCTTTCGCTGCAGTGAACAAAGTACGTGGAGTACAAGCATTCTCTGCACCTAGTGTCCTACGACTATCAAGCTGGCATCGACAAAGATTCAACGTGTCTCAGCAGTAGCCCCCCTCCCCCGGTGGACTCCCCAGTCCACCCGTGGTTCAGAAGATAAGGAGGAATACAAACCCTGCAGAGCAGGCAGGTCGGTAGACCAGTCTGCACAAAATGGTGTGCAGGCACCAGAGTGGGTAAGGTGCCAGGAGGCGTAAGCAGACCGGTTCCAGAAGGCGGACCGGGACAGCCACGAGAGCAGGTCACCCACTGTGTCGAAGAACGACTGAGGCAGGCGGGGAGACAGAAAAACGACCCATCGAAGGGAGCTCGGCACATCCCACTCAGTTTTAGCCCCCCCCCCCCCCCCTGGAAAGAACCCCTACCAGAGCCACAGCCAATGACTCACACCAACCTCTAACCCAACTCTTCTCTGCTTTTCTGAAACTTGCAGCGACTGGATCATCCATGACAAAATGGTATTTGACTGAAGAAAAATGATGGTTGTTGATGATTGATAGGTGGACATTGGATTCATATTCGATCAAGGAAAGCAATTGAAGCTTGTGAGTAATGGATCCCACCTGACCTATACCCCTGTCTTAGGACATCTGTGTCCAAACCCAACAGTATAACCACAGGTCCGGGGGGGTCGCGGTCGTGACCGGAACCGGAAATAAGCACATGCTGGTTTGAGGAAAATGACCCTAAATCGTTGAAATCTAGAGCCATTGGCTCACAGAAGGGTAGTTCTTCATCCATGTCTTCATCATGTAAATCACCTGCGCGAGTTGCTGAAAATAAACTGCGCGCAGGTGTGTCCACCGGAGTTGCCAGCTTCACACTTTGTGCTTTTGAAGGATTGAGCCTATGGCCGTTCTCCCCGCCCGGCTGAGGGGCTAGGTGCCTTGGGGGCGCAGGGGTGTTCACCGCCAAGACCCAATGAGGGACCCGAGAATGTTGGGGTGCCGCATACCGAGGGTATGCAAGACGCCCTTGATTGGCTAGATGGTCAGCTACATCAGTACCCTCCAGCCCCGTGTGACTGGGTGTTTTAAGCCAACGAAAACTAGCTAAAGCCTCCGAGATGAGACTTGTAACCTCAATCCACAAGTCAACATTGGATAAAGGCCAGAAAAAGAAACCCAACCGTTTCAGCTGCCAGCAAGCAGCTGCTCCCTGTAGGCCCGAATGCACGTATTCAGAATCCATGGCTACCGCGATCTTAGGATTTACGCCACCGAATCATCTGACAAAAACAATGACTGCACGACCTACGAGACGACCTACGACACGACCTACGAGACGACCTATGACACGACCTACGAGACGACCTACGAGACGACCTGCGAGACGACCTACGAGACGACCTCCGAGACGACCTCCGAGACGACCTACGAGACGACCTACGAGACGACCTACGAGACGACCTACGACACGACCTACGAGACGACCTCCGAGACGACCTACGAGACGACCTACGAGACGACCTACGACACGACCTACGAGACGACCTCCGAGACGACCTACGAGACGACCTACGAGACGACCTACGAGACGACCTCCGAGACGACCTACGAGACGACCTACGAGACGACCTACGAGACGACCTACGAGACGACCTACGACACGACCTACGAGACGACCTCCGAGACGACCTACGAGACGACCTACGAGACGACCTACGACACGACCTACGACACGACCTACGACACGACCTACGAGACGACCTACGAGACGACCTACGAGACGACCTACGAGACGACCTATGACACGACCTACGAGACGACCTACGACACGACCTACGAGACGACCTACGAGACGACCTGCGAGACGACCTACGAGACGACCTACGAGACGACCTACGAGACGACCTGCGAGACGACCTACGAGACGACCTGCGAGACGACCTACGAGACGACCTACGAGACGACCTGCGAGACGACCTACGAGACGACCTACGAGACGACCTACGAGACGACCTGCGAGACGACCTACGAGACGACCTGCGAGACGACCTACGAGACGACCTACGAGACGACCTACGAGACGACCTACGAGACGACCTGCGAGACGACCTACGAGACGACCTGCGAGACGACCTACGACACGACCTACGACACGACCTACGACACGACCTGCGAGACGACCTACGAGACGACCTACGAGACGACCTACGAGACGACCTCCGAGACGACCTACGAGACGACCTGCGAGACGACCTACGAGACGACCTACGAGACGACCTGCGAGACGACCTACGAGACGACCTACGAGACGACCTACGAGACGACCTACGAGACGACCTACGACACGACCTACGAGACGACCTACGAGACGACCTACGAGACGACCTACGACACGACCTACGAGACGACCTACGAGACGACCTACGAGACGACCTACGAGACGACCTGCAAGACGACCTCCGAGACGACCTACGAGACGACCTCCGACACGACCTACGACACGACCTACGAGACGACCTACGAGACGACCTATGACACGACCTACGAGACGACCTACGACACGACCTACGAGACGACCTACGAGACGACCTGCGAGACGACCTGCAAGACGACCTCCGAGACGACCTACGAGACGACCTCCGACACGACCTACGACACGACCTACGAGACGACCTACGAGACGACCTACGAGACGACCTACGAGACGACCTACGACACGACCTACGAGACGACCTACGACACGACCTACGAGACGACCTACGAGACGACCTACGAGACGACCTACGACACGACCTACGACACGACCTACGAGACGACCTACGAGACAACCCACGAGACGACCCATGACGCGACCTACGAGACGACCTACGACACAACCTACGAGACGACCTACGAGACAACCCACGAGACGACCCACGAGACGACCTACGAGACGACCTACGAGATGACCTGCGAGACAACCTACGAGATGACCTACGAGACAACCTACGAGACGGCCTACAACCAACCTACGAGACGACCTCCAAGACGACCTAGCCTCACAGTACATCTAGTAGAACCAGGACACAGGCACTCTATAGCAGTGTTGTCCCCCGCTTGGGATGCAGTATCATGCTGTGTTCATGTGGCTCTCTCGATTCTTGTTTTCCTCATCATTGGCATCAATGCTGGTGCTCCCAAAGATACAATTGGTGTGCAAACCAGGGGCCCATTTAATATACCCCCCCCCCTTTTCAATAAACCCCCCGGGGTATATTGAATGCCTGGGGTAATTTAATATACCCCCCGGGATGGCACGCACACGACAGACATGCAGAGGCACTGGTTGGTACAATTGGTGTGTACAATCGACAATGGCTGTGAGTATGCTAACCAAGAGAAACAGCGTCAACAGCACAATTTTGCCGGTTTGCCACCGTGATGCAAAATTGGGGGCACCTGGGGGGCCAGACTCTCTCAGTTCAACGTTGTGCAATGTGACGCACTCTCAATGTCCTTCGCCTTGCTGCTCTTGCAGCGCAGACCCGGCTTGCACCGAACATTGCCTTGAGGTCACCGCTGTCACGCAGGGGGGGGGGTGTATATTTTTCGAAACCCCCTGAAAAGGCCGTTGTAATGCATCTTTCAGCATCACCAAACACACTGATATGCAAAAGCTATGGGCTCCACAAAAAAAAAATTGGTGTTTTGATGCTGCTAAAGTCCTGCTTCAGTCGCATGACTGCTTCTTGTTGCACTGCACTATTTCCCTCTAGTTGTTCCCTGCCCTGTCCTGCAGCAGGCAAAACCCAGCATGGCGCTTGCTTCATCACTCTCGGCGTGGGTGACTGTGTGTCAGTGATTGTATCAACCGTCAAAATTTGAGTGTCTGGGCAGCAGGGCGGGGCGCCCTCAAACCCCAAATCTAAAAAGATTCTGAGAAGGAGAGAGTATGCAGTGGCAGGGCCCACGCCCATTCACTGCCGTACGTCGCGGTCCAGTGGAGGGCCAAACAGCCAGACAAGTGCCGACCTGTGGGTGCCTGGAGCGACAACTGGGGGATGCAGTGCTGGTTTGGACGGCCAGCAACACGGACTGCAAGCAGTTGGTGCCAGTGTCTGGCGTGGGGGATACGGAGTACTGCCTTCCGGAGTTGTGTGTTGAGGAGGACGGGGCGGGTATTACCGACGGGGCCCCGTCCTACGCTACATCGATGGCCCACAAGGTGCAGCCCACTACGCTGGCAGGCCAGTCCCTGGGGCTGAGGCCTCGGTTGCTGTCTGTGTGCTGTCCTGGGGCATAGCCGTGTAGCTTCCGGTGGAGCATCCCGCGGATGTGGATGGAATGGCAGTGGGGATGTTGGAGGATATGCCGGAGGACCCGGATGTGGTTCTGAACCAAGCGCTGGCTGTCCAGAGAGATCCGATCCCTTTTCACGTTGAGGCCAGTGCATCGGCGGCACACGCACGGCCGCCTCTTTGCGGCACAAACCCCTTTTGCAGAGGGGCTGGCATGGCGTTTGGCATGGCACACAACGCCATCCCAATGCAGCGACGCGCCCTTCCCCTGCAATGCAAGGGGCTCCGGCGTCCTGCGCATGCGTCGGCAACAGGTGTCCAACATCCTTCCCCTGCAGCGATGTGGGGGTTCCAATGCCCTTCCCCTGCAAGGCTATTGCTTCAGAGACCCCGCCCCTCCCCAGGGGCCCTGGCAAATCCCCTCCCAACCCAACCCCCCACCCACATCACAAAATTTTCCGGAGGTAAACGATGACTTTCAGTTAAGGGGCGCGAAACTGGAGGCCAATTTGGGGTACCCCCACGAGTTTTGGGCTTCTGATCCACCCACCCAGCGACCCCCCCTCCTTTTGCCACTGGGCAATGGCCTGGCCCCTACGTCGACGGGGCCTTGCAGGGGACCTCTTCTGTTGATGTCCGGGACCGCCCTGAGTCCCCCACGTCCACGGGATGTCGGATCCACTGGAGTGGGCCATAAGGTCAGAAGCCAATGGACTGAGCGCGCGACGTGAGGTCAGATAGAAAGGATTACCACCACTTTGGGTGTGACTTGGGTAGACAAGGAGTCCGGGGGGGGGGGGGGGGGGTTGAAAACCCTGCAAAGGGGGGGGGGGGGCAGGGATTGATTTGATTTGATTTGATTTGAGGGCCGATCTTGAGGCTCACAGGCCGCCTGGGGGGCGCACGATGGCTTTCCCGACGACCCTGCATATCAGCCGGCCATGGGGGGGGCAGGGATGTATTAGAAGTGGGGGAGGGGACTGAAGTGGGGGGGGTGGGGGTTGGCTGGGACCCCCCTCCTCCCAGGGTCCCCATATGGCCCCCGCCGAAGGCGGGCACAAAATTTTGAAGCTGAAATCCTCTTGGCACCGAAGGCGCTGAAGCAAAATTTTGGCTGTCAGCCTCAAACATTGGAAGGGGAGGAGGGGGGGGGGGGTTTTAATTTGGTTTGATTTGGTTTGGTCAGCACCCGGCCCACGGCCCCACCGTCTCAAGGTGTCTGGAGGCCCAAGGCATTGGGAGTGCAAAGAAGCTCTATCCCCACAGCTACCTTTCACCTGGTCCACCCATGCCGCGATTCGCTCACCCAGGGTTTAGTACGCTCCGGGAATCGATCCACCGATGTCTCGCTTGCGCTCCGGCTGTCCAACCGCTGCACAACCGCTGGGGGGTCTGAGGGGGGGGGGGGGGCTGACCCTCCTCCGTGCCAACAGGACTCCCACACATGTTTGGCGCCAAAGGCGCCCGGAATTTTTTTTTTTTACACAACAAAAGCCCATAACTTGGCGTCGTGGAGACAGTGGCTGGGCGTAGGCTGGGCGCCCTGGGGGGGGGGCTATCCCCCCCCCCCCTTTCCAATGCACCCCTGGACAGCCCCCGAGCACAGCCACGCCAGCCCCCAGAACAGTGCCTGGGCCGTGGCGCTGACCCCCCCCCCGCCATGACGGCCGCCCCCAGTGGGACGCATTAGAAAGGGAAGAAGCCTCGGAGGCGGCCCCAGAGGCGGTTAGGCAGGCGGTTGGAGGGGGTTGCAAAAGCGGTTGGGGGTGGTTACTGTCGGTTACAAATGCCATTGAAGCTGGTACTTGCCGTTCGAGTGACAGTGGCTGGGCATAGGCTGGGCGCCCTGGGGGGGGGGAGGGGGCAGGGTTACCTCCCCCCCCTTCCAGTCCCTCAGTGGGAACTGACTTCTTCGCCGTCCCATTCCATGACCCCCCAACACGACTCCGTCTCCAGGCGTCACACTTCAGTCTTCGGTCGCCGCCGGGGGGCCATCGCTGCGCAGCGGCTCGCAGGGCCACTGGCCTCGCAGGCCGTGGGTCGAGGACGCAAAGTCAAACGGTTGGCGGGTGATCGGCAGCTTCCGGCGCAGCATCTTCAGCGACGTGTCCGACAGCGTGGCGCACTGCGCGTCCATCTTCGCCTGCAACGCACTTTCGGCGCGGCCGACGGCCACCATGACCTTCCTGCAGGCCTGCTCCCAGTCCTACAGCCCAGAAGAGAGGCGAGCGGTGGGCATGCACGGGGGGTGTGGGGGTGAGTGGTGAAGTGGAGAGGGTGTCAGAGGTCTCGCACTACTGAGGGCTCGGCCATGGGCATGGCATGCGATGCATTGGAACGGAAGGGGCCTCGGAGGCCGCCCCAGAAGCAGTTAGACAGGCGGTTGGAGGAGGTTGCCACAGCGGTTGGGGACGGTTACTGTCGGTTACAAATGCCATTGAAGTTGGCACTTGCTGTCAGGGGGACAGCGGCTGGGCATAGGCTCGGCGCCCTGGAGGGGCGGGGGGGGTACCTTCCCCACCTTCCAATGCATCCCTGGCCATGGGGCAGGCGTGATGCGCCAACGCTACCAGAGCCACCCCCCACCCCCCAACCCTGGCAGTGCTGCCCCTGGGGCAACAGCAGGGATGTGCTTGTCCATGGGAAAGGGGGGACAAGGCCTCGGTGTCAGGTTGTTTGCCTTTGGCGGCGCCTATTGGCCTCTCTCATTCTGACCCTCTGTGGGTCCGAACGTGTTTTGGTGGTGTCAATGGAGGGGGTTGGGTGTACAATGGCTGGCGGTGGTCAAGAGGGGGGGGGGGGATTGGCACAAGGCCTCGGTATCTGATTGTTTGCCTTTGGCGGCGGCTATTGGCCTCTCGCCACTGCTCATTCTGACCCTCTGTGGGCCCGAAAGTGTTTTGGCTGTGTCAACGGGGGGGGGGGGGGGCGCTGGTTTGCCGGACGCACCCACCCAGCCATTGGTGACACCCACCCATCCCGGTTTAGGGGAATACCTACCAGCCCCAAAACGTGCAACCCCCAATGGGAGGGCGGGGACGGGGCTGTTGGACATCCACCCACACACACTTTCTGAAGGAGGCCAGAACAGTAACACCCCGTGTGGACGTTGCAGAGCGCAAATCGTAAGCAGACTTGCCGCTAGCGTCTGCCGGCTCAGGCATGATCAGATGGCGCAGGGGCCTAGTGAGATACATGCCGGACGCAGCACGTTCCTACTGAGTTCTGGTGGTGTGGGGGGCGGGTATTACTGAGTGGCCTTTGGTGCGGGGCCGATGGCGACTGAGAACCAGTTTCCCTGCCAGACGCTAGTGACAGGTCTGATTGTAAGCAGACAGGCGCTGGTCTCCTCGCCAGGCTAAAACACCTCGCCAGGCTCAACAAGCAGCGTCATGTTGTGAGGTAAGGTACGCGCCCTTCGCTGGGAGATTCCAGGTGGGACTGGTCATCAGTTGACTGTCAACGTACACACGTATCCAGTGTCAACCCATCCACCCATCCACGCACCCATCCATCCTCCCATCCGCCTATCGACCCATCCACCCATCCACTGATCCAGCCATCCATCCACCCATCCTCCCATACGCCCATCTACCAACCCATCCATCCACCACCCATCTACCGACCCACCCACCCCATCCACCCATCCACCCACCCACCCCATCCACCAATCGATCCATCCACCCACCCACCCACCCATCCATCCATCCACCCACCCATCCATCCATCCATCCATCCATCCATCCACCCATCAACCCACTCACACACCCATCCACCTGAGACTGTAGCCTGACTACATGTGACTCACGGTGACAAACCTTGACGGGAGCATTTGAAGTCTGAAGAGCACAAGCCCAAGTTGTTTTGTCAAAACGGACCGGGTCTAGGGTGGATGGGTGAGTGGCTGGGTGGGTGGGTGGGTGGGTGGGTGGGTGGGTGGATGGGTGAATGGGCGGGGCAGTGGATGGGTACATGGTTCAGTGTGCCTCGAAGTGCAGAGTGCAACAGGCACCCTAGGCAGGCTGTTGTGCCGATCCGCTCTTGACAGCCCAGCACCAGCACTAAGCTTCACTGGCATTCTACACGGTGTATTGGAGGGTGAACACAAAGCAGGAGAGGGGTTTGGTGGGTGCGGGTCCATGCAACCAGTGTCCAGGGCAATGCCTTGGTACAACCAACGTTTGTTGAACAAATGGGTCTATTGGGATGGGGGTGGACAGACGCATGTTGGTCCCACTGCCCACTGTGGCGGAATCCGGCCCTGATGGCAGCACACGGCGTCCAGGTGCAGGGGAGATTGGAGAAGGTGCAAGTCATTTCGGAGAAGGCGCACGCCAAGGCCATTTCGGAGAGGGCGCAGGTTGTTTTGAAAAATGTGCTCCATTTCAGAAGACGTGCGGATGATTTTGGAGAAGTTGCAGGGCATTTTGACAAGTGTAGGCCATGTTACAAGACGCACACGTCATTTTGGAGAAAATGAAGGTGATTTTGAGAGGTGCAACCTCTTTGCCTCACCCCCTGCTGAGTGGGGGACTGCGGCATGGCATGGAGTGCTCCGAAGGGTGCTTCGGAGTGTGCTCTGCAGTGCTTCGGAGGGCGTTGGACTGCTTTGGGGGCTTGGGGGGGGTGCTCTGGGCGTGTTTCAGGGTGCTCTGGGGTGCCTCGGAGCCTTGCTTCCCCCCACCGTCCCCTATTTCGGGAATTTATCACAAATGTGGATGTGCGTCCGTGCTGGGCACGACAGCAGGTGTTGTGGTGCCATGGGGCAGCCCAGGGAATTATTAGAAGAGGGGGAGGGGGGGGGGGGTCTGGGACCCAAAAATTTGTGTACCAAAAATGGCCCAATCAGATTTTCCCGATTGTGAACTTCGTTTTTTCGCACAATGGTCACTTTGGTCTAGGGGGGGGGGGGTCCAGGGAGGGGTACCCCCCCTCCTCCGATGGTGTACAGCCATTGTAATACTTCCTTGGGGCAGCCCCCTCCCCCCCCCAACATTTTCGCTCGCTGATTCAGCGGTCATCTTGTGACCACCCCTGCTGCCCCACCTGCACCCCGAGGCAGCCCCACACCTGCCCAGCAACACGATCCTCTGCGGTATGCTCGGCCTCCAGCTGCATGCTCCCTTCCTCATGGCAGTGCACACGGGCTGCCACGCGGCTCTGCACCACGGCCCGCGTCGAGGCCCCGAAGCGGACCTCGTGGACCCCACACCACTGGCCACTCCTGACACACGAAGCACCGGGCGTACGAATGGGCCCCTGCACCACCACATCCCTGGTGGAGTGGCCTTAGGGCAATGTTTGCCCAGCAGGCGACCAGCTGATGCAGCCAATCCGCCCCTTTTGGGGCCACTTCTGATTTTGTCCCCCGGTTTGGAGCCTTGGAGATCCCCCAAAGAGCAGGGGTTATGTAGACATTCCGTTCATTTGTCGGCCACCTCTGATTTTGTCCCCTCCTCCCAAGCGTTGGCGACCCCCCAGACAACATGGGTTATGCAACCAATCCGCCCGTTTGGGGGCCCCTTTTGATTTTGTCCCCCGCTGTGAATCGCTAGGGCAATTGTCCCGGACTTTAGACCCAGATTTGCCATCCCCTAGAGAAGCCCCCAGGCACACTGGAAATCGGTCATCCTACCAAACAACCGAACCCAAACCCCATCCCTGCAGAGCACACACCGCAAAAGCAGACTTGTCAATCCAAATTGTAGCACCCCCGTCAAAGCATGTAGGACTCTGGCCAATCGCCTCCCCCCCGTCATCGTATCAGGACCCCTACCGGACTTCGTGCGACATACAGTGGGAGAGGAATGGGCTGGAGCAGGGGGCGAGGGGCTTCACTCAGACAAAGGGTGGAGGGGGGCTTCTCCGCACTGTCCTGGCCCCCCACTGCAGCCCAATGGCGCTCAGGTCACATGTACAGCCCCGTCCCTGTTGCTGTGCCCGCGGGTCCGACGCATGCACATGCACAACAGCTCGTTTGGCTTGATGCTTCTCTCTGTTGGGAGGTTCTCAGGTCTGGTCGCCGCCGTCTGCCCCCCAGGGAAGAATTGGAGTGGAGGAGGGGGGGGGGGGGCTGACCCTCCTCCTTGTCAACAGTTTTAGGCCCTAGACACACCTTCCTGTGGCAAGTTTCAGGGCCAAACACACCTTCCTGCAGCAGGTCAAAAAAAGGCCCAATATCTGTTCTGGTCAGGTTTTGGACTGCACCGCACCCCTAACCCCATTACTGGCTGCACTTGGGGGGGGGGGGGGGTAGAGGTAACCCCCCCCCTGTTTTAGGGGTGGGAAGTTCAAAAAATTATGTTTGGGAGAAGTGGGAGAGCTGTACGAGGGCCAAATTATGAAAAATTGGGTAGGACATCACTATTGACAGGATCCTACCCAGAGTGGCAAAAAATAGCCACTTTACCCCTAAAAAGAGCCCATCCCTCCCCTGTGGCCCCCCCATACCATGGAATATGGAAACCTTCCCCTCATGTTCCCCAGTTCCATCATTCACAGTCACTTTTAGGGCTGAATCATGGCTCACGTCACCAATTCTGTCCCAAATTGGCCTATTCTTAATAATCTGCGTCGGATGATGTCATGCCCTATTTTTAGTCCTTCCAGCCTGTTACTAGGCCCCCCAAACCCACCCCTACCCATCTTAATAGCTGCCAAAACATGTATTTTTTTTTGGACTTCCCCGCCCCTAAGACAGGGGGGGGGGTCCTTACTTTCACACATCAAAGCGAAACTTGCAAAAACCCCCAAAAAGTACCAGAACCCTCTGCATTGGCATATGCTGAATGTCCCCGACCGGCATGCTGACCCCACCAACCGGCCGGCCGCGCATACCCCGGCCCCGCCGAGCCCCCCCCCCCCCACCTTTGCACCCGCAGTGCCAGCCACGTGAGGCAAGGGGGGGCGGGATGGACGCCCAGAAAGCCACCGGCGAAGGACAAAGGCATCAGGCGCGATCCCAGAAGCGACGGTGCAGCCCTGGTCACATCCGTGTCGGATCGGGGCCCCTACTCCGGACTGCTTGCCCCGCTGGTGGCGGCCACACACGTGGAAGGCCTGCCTGCTTTCCTTCGGGTATCCTCCAGCACTTTTGGTGGTGGGGGTGGGGGTGGGTGGCTGCACCGTAAAAACCCCATTGGACCACTCGGGAAAAAGACCTGAGAAAGCATTTAAACACTACTCAGAACATCCTCACTCCTCAGAAATTTTCAACCAAAATTTCCAGCCTAAAACTCGTGGAGGGTACGTCCGGCGCCATTCACAGAACGCTGCCCCCCCCCCCCCAAAAAAAAAACGACGACCGCAAAGCGTTGTGCGCCTGTTTCATTGGGCACGTCCGTCGCAAGTTCTCTCGTTCTGAGTGCACTGCGGACACACCTCGGGCCCAGGGCAGACACATGGGCACAGCCCTCAGAACGTTCTGTGTACTACATCTCATCAGAGCACGGGATAATAGGGGGGGGGTGGGGATCGTGCTACACGGAATCGGATTGGGTGGTGTGGTAAGGGCATGGGGATCGGGAAGGGGGTGTAGAGGCGTGCGTGGGGGGGGTGCGGGGCTGTGCACTGTGGGCACACCCCAGGCCCCAGGGCAGATACACGGGCACAGCCCTCAGAACGGTCTGTGCAGTACATCGCATCAGAGCACGGGATAGTGGGGGGGGGCGGGGCACATGTGAGGGCGGGCGGGGGGAGCGGGACAGTCACCACACGAAACGAGCCATCGCGGTGCTCAACGCCACGCCTGCTCAACGCAGCCGGGCAGGTGTCCCAGGACCAAAAATGCCTTGCGCCAACAACCGCGGATTCATTTCGACCCGACACCCGCCACCCGACCGGAGGGTCCCGTGGCACACCAGTCGACCCATCACAGCCGCCGAACAGCACCCTGCAACACGGGCACCAGGGGCCGAGCCAGGGGACTCGAGCGGCAATACCAGGCGCTCTTCCGGTTGCACGCTGCCGCAGAGATGCAGATGACCGTGTTGTGGACGCACCCATCCTCCGGTGTCGTGGCGAAAGCAAGGGCGACGCCGTCGACGTGGTGCTGCTTGCAATAGTCGTCGGCCAAAGACTGCAACAGCTGCCTGCACGCAGCGACGGCAAGGGGAGCAAGCATCCTCGGGGACACCAATCAAAGGGTTGGCTTTTATGTGGGTCTTTCAAACCAAGAGGGTTGACCTTCAAGAATTGCACGTCAGATACGTCTACTCAGCGTGATTACAAAGCACACAGTATGCATACTCGGCATCATTACAAAGCACACAGCATGCATACTCTGCATCATTACAAAGCACACAGCATGCGTACTCGGCATCATTACAAAGCACACAGCATGCGTACTCTGCATCATTACAAGGCACACAGCACGCAGAGTATGCATGCTGTGTGCTTTCTAATGATGCCGAGTACGCATGCTGTGTGCTTTGTAATGCTGCCGAGTATGCATGCTGTGTGCTGTGTAATGATGCCGAGTATGCATACTGTGTGCTTTGTAATGATGCAGAGTATGCATGGTGTGTGCTATGTAATGATGCAGAGTACGCATGCTGTGCGCTTTGTAATGATGCCGAGTATGCATACTGTGCGCTTTGCAATAATGCAGAGTACGCATGCTGTGTGCTTTGTAATGATGCAGAGTATGCATACTGTGTGCTTTGTAATCACGCAGAGTATGCATGGTGTGTGCTTTGTAATGATGCAGAGTACGCATGCTGTGCGCTTTGTAATGATGCCGAGTATGCATACTGTGCGCTTTGCAATAATGCAGAGTACGCATGCTGTGTGCTTTGTAATGATGCAGAGTATGCATACTGTGTGCTTTGTAATCACGCAGAGTATGCATGGTGTGTGCTTTGTAATGATGCAGAGTACGCATGCTGTGCGCTTTGTAATGATGCCGAGTATGCATACTGTGTGCTTTGTAATGATGCAGAGTATGCATGGTGTGTGCTATGTAATGATGCAGAGTACGCATGCTGTGCGCTTTGTAATGATGCCGAGTATGCATACTGTGCGCTTTGCAATAATGCAGAGTACGCATGCTGTGTGCTTTGTAATGATGCAGAGTATGCATACTGTGTGCTTTGTAATCACGCAGAGTATGCATGGTGTGTGCTTTGTAATGATGCAGAGTACGCATGCTGTGCGCTTTGTAATGATGCCGAGTATGCATACTGTGCGCTTTGCAATAATGCAGAGTACGCATGCTGTGTGCTTTGTAATGATGCCGAGTACGCATGCTGTGTGCTTTGTAATGCTGCCGAGTATGCAAACTGTGTGCCTTGTAATGATGCCGAGTATGCATGCTGTGTGCTTTGTAATGAGGCAGAGTATGCATGCTGTGTGCTGTGTAATGATGCAGAGTATGCATACTGTGTGCTTTGTAATCACGCAGAGTATGCATGGTGTGTGCTATGTAATGATGCAGAGTATGCATGCTGTGTGCTTTGTAATGCTGCAGAGTATGCATGCTGTGCGCTTTGTAATGATGCCGAGTATGCATACTGTGCGCTTTGCAATGATGCAGAGTATGCATGCTGTGTGCTGCCCAATGATGCAGAGTATGCATACTGTGTGCCTTGTAATGATGCCGAGTATGCATGCTGTGTGCTGCGTCATGATGCAGAGTGTGTGCTTTGTAATGATGCAGAGTATGCATGCTGTGTGCTTTGTAATGATGCCGAGTATGCATGCTGTGTGCTTTGTAATGATGCCGAGTGCGCTTGCTGTGTGCTTGTAATCATGCCGAATATGCATGCTGTGTGCTCTGTAATAATGCAGAATACGCATGCTGTGTGCTTTCTAATGATGCCGAGTATGCATGCTGTGTGCTGTGTAATGATGCCGAGTATGCATGCTGTGTGCTTTCTAATGATGCAGAGTATGCATGCTGTGTGCTGCCCAATGATGCCGAGTATGCATGCTGTGTGCTTTGTAATGATGCCGAGTATGCATGCTGTGTGCCTTGTAATGATGCCGAGTATGCATGCTGTGTGCTTTGTAATGATGCCGAGTATGCATGCTGTGTGCCTTATAATGATGCAGAGTATGCATTACACAGCACACAGCATGCATCATTACAAAACACACAGCATGCATACTCTGCGTCATTACAAGGCACACAGTTTGCATACATTACAAAGCACACAGCATGCGTACTCTGCATTATTACAAAGCACACAGCATGCATACTCGGCATCATTACAAAGCGCACAGCATGCATACTCGGCATCATTACAAAGCACACAGCATGCGTACTCTGCATCATTACATAGCACACACCATGCATACTCTGCGTGATTACAAAGCACACAGTATGCATACTCTGCATCATTACACAGCACACAGCATGCATCATTACAAAGCACACAGCATGCATACTCTGCATGATTACAAAGCACACAGCATGCATACTTTGCATCACTGAAATGCAGACAGTCTGCATCCTCTGCATCATCGGAATGCATCCTCTACATGATTGGGATGAGGCTGCACAACCTGTTTGTTTGCATGCTACCATGGGTGTTCTGTCATAAGATCCCCACTTCCACCTCTGAAGGCGGGCCATAGGATAACTAAGGTCACCCAAAAAGGTGTGATATCCCCACTTCCACCTCTCAAGGCGGGCCATAGGATAACTAAGGTCACCCAAAAAGGTGTGATAGCAAAACTGCATCAGCGCTCATCCCATTTCGCGCACACAGCTTGCATACTCTACAGGGTTGGAACTCACACGGGTGCATACTCACCCACCTCGATCACCAGTGTGGGGAAGGCTCCCTATTTTCTCATACCTGGGACCGACAGCTGCTTCCCGCTCCGCAGCTGCCTCCTTAGAGCTCAGCGCCACTTGCTTCACGTGGTCAACCTCAATGACCGTATTGCCGTTCGGGTCCAAAAAATGCGTGCTATCAATTTCATTGTATCTTGAGAGCATCACCTGAGGCCACATGGTGACACCAGAGAGCGCCATGCCAATGAAATCAACAGGGATGTCCTGGGAAGGAGCCAAAACCAGTAGCAGGGCTTCCATGGATCCTGTGCCCCTCCCTCCAGCCTGGATTACCCCCCCCCCAAAAGAAACCTGCCCTCTTCACCCCAAACCCAATGGGTGGGCAACCAACCACTCATCCACGAGTGGAGGATTCCCTCCTCACAAATCGAACAGAACACGTACATGCACCTGGAAATACCAACCGGCGTACTCGTTCCAGCACCCCCCCCCCCATAGTGGAAACATGCCAAAGCGCAACCATCGTGCAAGCCGCAACCCTCCCCCCCCCACCTGCTACCCACCTCCAATGCGGAAAACTGAAATGCCACCCTTAGTTGTCAGTGCACTTTGGGGCAGTGGCCCATGATCTTAGGGACACAAGCAGAGGGAGACAGGCCACAAGTCAATCAACGCGAGCACACAGGCAAGGTTCCACAACATTGGACACACCAAATTTGCAACTAGAGCAAAGGGCATGGAGGTACAATGCCCCATTGTGCAGTAGGTAGTCCGCGGATCACTGATCCGCGGGGGTCCAAACCCCACCCCCCTCCCCCCCCCAAATGATCCGCGGATCACGGATCACCTACCCCATAAATCCCCCCCCCCCACTGCCTAGCAAAATGATCCACGATTTGCCGGACCATCCATGCAGACACGTGATGATCCAACGGGTAGTAACAGTAACACATAGTGCAAGTACAAAGCACCATATTAATCCACCAATTTGTGTAAAAAAATGATCCAAAAATGTAGGTTCCAAAAAAGAAATGACACAAATTGGTGGATCATTTCTTTTTTGGAACTTGCATTTGTGGATCATATTTTTTCCACACAAATTGGTGGATCATTTCTTTTTTGGAACTTACATTTTTGGATCATTTTTGTTCGCTAAGTTCCAAAAAAGAAATGATCCACCAATTTGTGGGGAAAAAATGTGATCCAAAAATGTAAGTTCCAAAAAAGAAATGATCCACCGATTCATGTTCACAAAAATGATCCAAAAACGTAACTTCCAAACATAAGTGTGACATAGTGCAAGTACAAAGCAACATATTGAACCAACCATGTGTGTTATAAATGATCCAAAAATGTAAATTCACTTGTTTCCAACAATTTGGCTTCCAAAAAATGATGCACAAATCCACAAGACCATTGGCACAGAGTTGAAAGTACAGTGAGCAAAATGGTCGAACATGGTCGAAGAATGATCCAAAAGTGATCCACGGATCACCTACCCCATAACCCCCCCCCCCCTCCACTGCCTAGTGTTTGGATCAAAAATGATCCACGGATCACCTACCCCATAACCCCCCCCCCCCCCCCCTGCCTGAGGCACAATACAATCATCAACGCCAAACGACCGGAAACCCCATGACTGGGAGATAAAAGGACCACAATTTACACGTGACAGTTATGGAAGAGATTGCAGGGACACATTGGTGATACACTAGGCAGCTTTAACTTATCCTTGGATACTCAATATTGATCCCGTCGTCAGGCGGCTCTCTTGGGCTCCAAAAGCGATGACACGAAGCGGTGCAATGCAAATGCAAGACGCCATCAACAGAAATTGGGCCACAAAACCATGGTATTGGTGGAATCAAAAGCGCAAAAACTCATGCGTTGAGTGCTCAATGGATACAATTGTGCTCATGCATAAACTCATGACAACAAATGGAGATGTGTGGAGAGATTACGCGAACGGCGCGCGTAGAGGTCGCGCAGCGGCCTCCATGCCGTGAGCGTGATCTCTCCGGGGGGCCCTTGGCCCCCCGGGAAGAGAAAGTCCCCACTTTTCAGCACAGTGGCGCAGTTTGAGTTGCCACCATCCTTTAACATACCTTTTTTGTTGCATGAGTTGGGTGACTCCCTGTAGGTTAGCAGATGCACCTGCACTGGTCAACCTATAGTATGCGCACTTCTTTACTTCGTTGGGTACGTACGCAACATATCACGTGTGTTGGGGGCATCAGGGTCCATCAATGTCCTGGGCTTGGATGGTGTAGAAGACCCTTCAGGCATATCCTGCTGGATGTGGCGCATGGTGAGTGGGTCAGAGCCTACAATATTATCCAGATGGCATTCAAGAAAGTCCAACTCGGTGCCCCACGTTCAAGTGTAAGTTTCAAAGCCTAACATCTCATTCATGGACATAATTTGAGCTGGACAGAGGTGACGCGCAACAAGTTTCCAAAACACCGTTAGGGCCCTGCCAATGAGCCGACCGATGCGAGGGTAAGGATGGCTGGCGTATGCCAGAACTTCTCGATGCTTCACCAAAGGGGGGATCCTACGTTCCTAGCTCTTGTGCTTCACCAGTAATTGGCCATTAGGAACTGGGATACATTTCTGGGCACCGTCTGCCGGGGTAGGGGTGGTGAAGTATGGGGGACAGCCACAATCTCATCGGACACCACCCTTGCATGGGCAGACATCCAGCCTGAAACAGGCGTCATGTGCATACACATGGGAAGGGAGTTGGAGGACATTAGACAGCCTATTTATTGTTTTCCGAAATTTCGCCCATGGCTGAATTGTGGTAGACATATTCTGCATTACTCCACGTACCTAGATCAGAAACTGTTTTGTCAGGCACGCCAGACGAGACATTTGTGGGTTCGGTACAAACAGGGCCACACAGGTCATGAGGTGGAAGGGGAGTGGTGCAAATCGTTGCCGTGTGACGACATGGATTGCTGAGGAGCATGATGGGATCTCGGTAGAAGCTGGGGTATTCCTTCTCCTCCCGGCCATCCTCTGTTCACAACAACCCCCATGTGTTTGGCGCTATGCAACGAGGGTGCTAAGGCTGGATGCCCTCACCCCTCACCCGCCTTGGCGGCCCAGCTTACCAAATTGGCAACCTCAGGAAATGGCTAGCCAGGTCACCGGTCAGAGACAAACCGATGGCCACGGCCAACCACCAAAAATTCTTGATTTGAAACAACTCTTGGCATTCATCCATTGATGATGTGCTTCATGCAATTGGCAAAAAATTCACAACAAAGAAAACAAGACTAGTTGGCAAACCAGTGCAACAAGGAAATAACCTTGCAGAAAAATCTTAATATGCATTAGTGACCTCGTGAAGCGATGGCACCGAAGAATGAAGTCCGCCCCCCCCCTCTCAAACGCCCTGATCACCAATGAATTGGTCTACAATGGGGGGCATTGGCAACTGCACCTCAAAAACCTTGGCGTCTTTCTTGGACATGACCACACGTCAATCAACACGAGCACACAGGCAAAAGATCCACGGTGGCAATAAAAGACAGAGCCCCAACAATAGGGATGTCACAAAACCGAAAAAAAATAGACACTCAGAAAGTGATTTAGGTATTCTAAAGAGGACAGAGGGGGGTGTAGCTTCAAATCAGTGATATCATTTCTTAGTCTAAGAAACGCTTGCCTACTAACATTTCTTTGCCGACAAACAATATCTACTAACATTTTTGAGCTGAGAAACGATGTACTTGCTAGCAGGGTCATTTCAAGAAGCGTCCTTTCTGGGTCGAGAAATGGTGAGACCAATATCCCTAGGTGACCCTCTGTGAACGTTTGTGTCCAATTAGGCAGGTGATCATGGATAAACATGTGCATTTTTGCTCGAAAAAACACGCTAAAATTTTGAGTTGGCAATGTAATGGGAGTGTCCTAATCATTGTTGGTGAGGGCCGGTCGTACCGGGTTCTGTAGCGACACATTGCACCACCTATTGACAAAGAATTTGAACGGGGGACCAATCAACATGGCAAATACCTTACGCCCAGGGTTGGGACAAGGAAAAAGCAAGATTCAAAACATAAAGTACAACTTCAGTCACCACCCAAAATGTGCACTCGCCAAGTAAGTACTTATACCATTTCTGATAACAACTTGCTAAGCTCACATTCTGCGGGTTTGTGGAATACTTCTCTTGTTTCGATCTTGTCGCAAGAAAAAGGAAATGAACATGAAGAGTTTCCCCCAACCCAGTTGTGTGAAAAGGGGGATGTCTTTGCCTCACTTGCAAAAGGTCATGATGAATATCGTGAAGCAGATTTTGCAGTCCCAACAAGTGAGGAGGGTGCAGCAAACAATCAAGTGTTTGAAGACATGCCGAGTCCCTTCATAGGTGCGAAGAAGCCAAACAAGGCCCCATGTAGACCTAAGGTAGAACCAAGTTGGTTGTTCAAGAGAAAGAGGGCTACACGAGCAGCAAAACACTCATCAGTGATCAAAGACTGAAACAAAAGCGTTTGCAGAAAAATGTATCCACACACACCATGTGATCAATCCCTGTCTTTCATGTTCTGCACCCTAACTCCAGATTATTTCGCATATACGCCTCTTGCAGGTCTGTATGCGACATGTGTGATGAGGTGATCCCTCAAAAACGTGACACCATGGCTCTTCAACCGGCGTCATGTGATGCATGCCGTGCGACGTACCACCTCCAGTGTTTGCGATGGAGAGCAAAGCAAGCCCTAGTGTACCAAGTTGACTCAAGTGCCTCAGCATTGTAAAAGTTGCACCATGACCCCGCAGTACTTCCTTATTTATGGCCAGGAGGAATAATGTAGTAATTAAAGGCTGTATCGGGTAGGTGGGGTGAGCTAGCAAGCACGCAGCAGCACCAGGACAAAGCTGAACACCGTTATAACATAGACTGCGAGAGCAAGAGTGACATGGCTGTGCATTGTCCGGCACACAAACTACACACTGTCTTCTCTCTTGGTCCCTGTCCTTGTCTTTCGCTTTATCCTATCATCTGACCCATATTATGTATTCGTACCATCACATGCTGTCCATTCCCTACATCTCCACACTGTACACATACTTGTGACTGCAGGGGTCACATATACATCACCGTGTGTCGTGCACTGGGTCGTTTCACTCCTTGGCTCACAGGTTCAAAATTTTCTTGTCAAAAATTAAAGGGAATCATAGTGGTAGCCATTCTGCCTCCCATTGTGCGGGGTGCCACAGCAAACAGCCACGCAACTCAAGTGAATTCTTTACTCCTCTTGATGTCAATGTCTTGGGAAAGGTTGTTCAAGTAGAAGGGGGCTTTACAGCGAGCAGCAAAGCAGCAACACACTCATCAGTTGCAATAGACTGAAGATAAAGTATGGAAGAGACGTTCTTCTACTCATCTTAGTCCACCGTCTTTCGTGTCTTGCACCCTCACACCAGTGGATTTCGCCATGCACCGTCACAAATATCGTTTCTTGGTTGAGAAACTGTGAGACTTCAATATGGGATATACAAAAACGCTATATGAAATCATTTCTACGCTGTATGAAATCATTTCTTTGACCAAGAAATGATATCATGTAGCTTTCCTACATGCAATGTGTGGAGATCCTGTGGGAACATGCACCGATCTTGAAATGTGCCATGTTGCCCTCGCTCCTCTTCACTTCCATCCCTGTTTACCTGAGGGGCATGCTTAGGGTGAGCCTAGACACCAAATGTGTTTGAACATGTACCAATCTCATTTAACATTGTGCATCCTATGTGGGCATATGCACAACTAGACTAATAGCACACGGAGGGCACAAAAAACGTTGCATTAGAGGTTGGGTGCAAACAAAAGGAGTCATAAATGCTGAGAGTCTCGGCTGATCTTCGTCTCACCCCTTGCGCTCGCCCCAGCTTTTCACTACCTCACAAAGCAGCAATGTATGTGCTTTTCGTCTCACATGGCCACCACATTCAATTTTACACAGAAATATATTGCTCTAGATGCACCAAGATGTATACCACACACCACATCCGGTGTTCTACTGCCAGAAGAAGAAAACGGAAACCCCAAAAAGTTCTACTTATGGAAAATTGTGCGGGAATCCCTATGTGAACAACATGTTCGACCGGCACACCCCCAGACAATTACGAACCTCCGCATAAGTCGACAACACGAAGAATTTTGCAGGTACTTGATGCCCGGAATTCCAAAATCCACTCCATTTGCTTTGCACAATTGTGTTGCACCAAGGTTTTCCTCACTTGGTGTTTTAGGTTTCTTAACTTGGTGTTCTACCTCACCATCCAACAAGGTAGAAGAAGGAGGGATGAAAGAAAGCGACGAAGTAAAGAGGCGCAAATCACCCCAAGGCGCATTGGACAATATGGCAAGGCTTCGTTGGGCCATTGCAACCGTCAGAACACACCTTTGTGCCTCTAGGTCCCTCCAACACAATCAAATTACGCACATTATAATGGTGGCATGCATCACGAATGATGCCATCCAAGTGAGGATTGCCTTTCAAGATCTTCTTCAAACCTGAGTTAAAATGAATTGTGGAACGCGCAAACTGTGGCACAAGGCCTCGAGCCCCGCTCACCACCCCACCCTCCAGCATAGCATGGCACAACACAAGCCACCTACGCCTCTAAAAACCTCCACCAACTCCTAGCACCCTCAATCGTATGTTGTGATACTAGCGTGTGCACATCGTCAGATGTTTACCACAATGCAGCAAGGTTCCGAGCCAAAAACGGTGCACAGAAATGCACAAAAGCAGCTAAAGACCACGAATCATGAAGATTTTAGTGCACCCACATGAGTAGAGTATCGAGTGACACACGGCAACCTAAGTCTTTAGAGAATGTTGCGCCACTTGGTTAGACCAAGCTACAATTAATGCCACACCCAAAACCAAAAAACGAAAAATGTCATAGGGGAGTCCGGCAAGTGGCGCTCGTGAAGTGTAGGATATTGTGTCACGGAGTTGTCAGACTAGGGAAGCAAAGCAGGCAATGATCATTCCTATACACCAACTCACAAGAGCACGTGTATGATCGTTTGAAAAAAAAGTGAAAGCATACCCAGTGAGGTCCTCATCGTTCTTGCATGCCACACCATCTCACCGGCCGGGTGTGCTTGTTGGTTTTTTGGTGAGACCAATTGGTGGCTGCTTCGTGTAGAGGTGTGAGCGATGAGAAAAGCGAAAGGTGGGTTTGAAAGGGAAGTAGACCATTACTCTTACCACACAATGCAAATGCAATGAGCACGAGCAAAGGCTCTAAACTGTGAGAAACACACAATCTAAGAACAATCTTCTCAGCAGGGATCATCCCTGTTGGAACTAGAGCTCTGCCGTGTATAGAGAGACACATGGTGATGGAAATGTTCAACCAAGCAATACATTTGTTGTCCATGCACCGGGTGCGCAAGACTAAGGATTCTTGGCTCTCCAACTCACAAGAGCACGCCCAGCACCAGCACAACTCCTCAACCAAAATCAATTGAACATGGGAAGCTAAGTGCAGACCACCGGGTATTGGATTGTCGTCTCTCGTAAGCCTATGTAGTGACTGCTTGGATGTTTGCAACACAATGCAATTCCGCCTCAACCTTTCATGCATTGGTGAGCAACTTTTCTTGCTTTCTTCATGCCCCTTTTTTTTGCGGTGTGCTTCTTGTTTTGTTAACAGTTTTTTCTTCAAGATGAACTTCCTGTTCATCTTGAAAGAATAGATAGCCGCCAGTGACGTTGTGTGGTAGGCAAGAACACAACAAACAACGATGACAAATATCATCTTCAAAAAAACTGACAGCACACCCGGTGAAGTGGTGTGACATGAGCAACCAATCAAGAGGAAGTTGATCTTGAAAAAAATGAATGCCTTCTTGATTCAAAAGTGTGTATTATGAATGCATAGTGTGGCACACTGGCAGATGGGGTTTGGGGGGCGTAACTGCACAAGCGATTTAAGCCCCCCCCTCCCGTTTGTGGGTTGCACTTAAGAGGTGTTACTAGCCACGGTTGCTATGGTCGGATGCTTTTGAGCCCCCCACCCCTCCCATTTCCTCTTCCCATGGCTAGCCGTGGCTAGCTAGATATGGCCGGCTAGCTGGGTTGGCAACCCTTAGCACCAAATATCCAGGTTGCCCTACTATTTTCTGTTGCATGCAATAGCCAATGGAAATCATTCACAAAGCCCCCCTCAAAGATTTTGGGAATGTGGTTGGCTAGCCCAACACCCATGACCAAGGCCCCAAAGGAACATGACGCCGACATACATCTCACTACATGCTGCAGCTGCCCCGGAGGTGCTTGTTGGATTATTCCATCCACGACGTGCGTTACGCTTTGCATGACATTGTTGCTGCGAGCACACAGCAAGGATAAACCAAATACTTGATATCTCGAAAATATGCAAACGTCCGATCCATCGATTTCCCTTGAGTTCCAAAGTTCCAAGTTCCAAAGCAGAGCACAAACCGGGGGGGGGCGAGTGTGCCACCTTGCCATCGGGCGAGGGTATGAATGACAAGCAATTTCTCAGTTGTGGTGCAAGCTTACATGCACGCGCACACCGTGCAATTTATGGCTTGAAGATGCCATCCAAGTGTATTTATTAGATCTGCTTCTCGTTGTTTATTATTTGCTCTGTCCTTTTGCCACATTGGGGTCGACATCTTATGCCGTAACTCACGTTCCTCTTGGCTCAAAAAAATGGTGAAGATGGTGTACAGCATAGCAAGCAGATAGCGAGAAGCAAGAGGGCACTACTCATATTGATAGTGTTTCCCACGTGAAATTTGCAAGTGACTCTTCAGTTGGGTTTCATCATGACACGACAAGCACGGCATGCATGGGGCTCATGAACCAATAGGAGTCTATGACACATGAGTAGTAAAACACAGCAGTGTAAAATACTTCCTTGCACGTCGACTGGTGCTTGGTCACTTTGTCAAATAGCAGGCACAAGAGGGCATGCACAAATCCAAAGAAGACACGAAGCCTTAGGCCTTTCTGTGCAAAGAAGGGTGTGAACGTGATGAGCTCAGCTGGTCGCAGTGGTGGGACTCACCATTACTTACCTTGTTGGTCACCGGACATCCACACACACACTGGCTTTTATTGCTCTGATTGATTGCCTACATTGTGGAACCATGATTCACCGTGGGCTGTGAGGAGGACATAGCTGTTTGGACACCCGCACGCGCAGGGCCGAGTAAATCCAGAGAGGAAGCTTTTCGGAACAGGCAGTGTTTCCACCAACACACAGGGTAGCCCTTGGCTAGGAAAGTTCGTGCAATGATGCTAATATTATGTGCAAAACTGGTCCCGGTCGCTGGCAGTCGGTAGTGGGCCGCCTTTTTCACGAGGTTCGGGACAAGTGAGCGGAGCATGCGTGGCGTGTTGGGGCTGAACACGTCTAGGAGTTTGGCGGGAGAGGGAGGTGATGACATACCTGCATACCCCTGAAAAACCGGTCGCTTCATCGACACACTTGGGGTCCCGTTAGGGAGTGAGAGTGTACATTCCAGGAAATCTAGTGAGTGCCCTGAGCCCTCGACAGTGAGTTCCATACCAGAAATTTCAGACAGGGTGCGCTGGATACGTTCTATAGTATAACCATTGACTTTTTCTGGTGGGTCGGGAATTACCAGAAAATTATCACGGTAGCGCAGGACCGGCGGGAAATCAGGGTGGAGCTGGTGCAACTTTGTTTCCAACAGGAGTAGTGTGAGACACGCCACCTGTGCAGAACAGCTCCCACCTATGGGCGTCCCAGTGGTTTGGGCCAGTACAGAGGAGTAATGAGAGAAACGGTCGTTGAAAGAGGAGTCCCAACACAGAAGGCACATGAGATCATTGTACGTCATGAAATGAAAACCGGCATCGCCGGACTTGCGTGTGATGGCGTCCAACTGTTTTACTCCTGATTTATGGATCTTAAAGCCCAGATCGTGGTGGGGTTTGGGTTTACCCGCACAGAACTGATGCCAGAAAAAATCCACGGACTCAGGTATGACATGGCGTGGTATGTTGGGAAACATTTCAACTAAATCCAGCTCGGTCCAACATTGTGCGGGCCCGACAGGCGGGTGTGATCTAACGAATTGTAACAGCTGGTCCATGGCAACAATTTCTATGGACTGTGGCCGGCTGGTAGCGAATTTCCATAAGAGTGTCAGCGCCCGTCCCAGGTGTCGTAGGGTTTGGCGGAAGGGGTGTGTGTGGTGCTGAATTACTTCACGCAGCTTGATTTTTGCGGTAGCGTCATGGTCCAGCCACTTGTGTTTGGGCAACAGGCGCGTGGTGGGTGCACGTATTTTCAGTGGTTGCGATTTGGGGTGTTTGAAGAAAGGGGCAGAAAAAGGGACGTCCCTGGGACTGACACGGTCTGCAGTGAACGCCCTGTGTTGTGCAGGGCACTGCCGGGTGCGTACAGGCTGACCACGTACAGGTGGCCGCGCGCGTTGTCCGCGGCGGGTCTGTGTCACACGGTTCAGTCGGGCTGGGGCACGAGGTGGCCGGACAGCATGCTTCAGGTCACTCGCGGACAGGGTCGGAGAGAAGCCCAGTGTTAGTAACTGGGGCCAGGCCGCAGGTGATGGCAGGGCAGACAGGACTCGCTTTTGCTGGCTCATGATTTGCGCTGAGATTCGATTTTTCAGGCGCACGGAGGGCTTGTGCGTATTGGTGGCAAAGTGAATGTATATTGGCATTTTTGTGTTCACTTTTCATATGTGCAACACGCTTGTGGCATGATATGACTCATCTTTCGTACTTGCAAACGTTGGGACATGGGAGTGCATTGGTGTGCATGACACTCATGCGAACACAAATCATGATGGCCAAAAAGGCCCACGTGTGGTGGGCCATTCTAGACATCCTGGTCGGAAAGGGCCAGGAGCTGTAGTAGCGACCTTCGGTCAGTCGGGCCAGTCCAGAAAGGGGCCCACACCGGGAGGAGTGGGTCCAGTATGACCCGTCTGAGCGTTGGTGCCCACCAAGAGGAGGGGTATCCCTTGAAATTCATTTCGTGCACAAATTCACGTATGTTGTGTGTTGTTTGGTCGGGTGGGATGGCATATTTTAGGCAATTCCGGGCACAGTTGGGTGTGAATCCTCGTACGACGTCCCTGGCGTTGGGGGAGTGGTAGTCTGGATACCTCACGAGGCGACGTTTTGCCGGGTCGTCCCAGTTCACCTTTTTCTTAAAGGTTAGGGTGATTTGTGATGTGGAGGGGTGGAGGGTGAGGTGTGCCATGAGTACGGTCCAGGATTGGCCCTCTCCCTCAAACTGGAGTTCCAGGTTTAAAACCTTTTGGAAGTATGTCTGCACTCTGGACACAGGGCGGTTGCCTGCACAAATGCCACCACAGTTGTCTCGGTACCGCAGGGGAGGGGCAGTGATACCCAGGGGTCCTGGTGTAGGGCGGGTGCGGGACCATGGTACCTTGAAGTCATGGTGTTGTGCCCATAGGTGTTCACGGGCCATGCAGTACATGGTGGCGAATTGGGAGGACAGTACCCCTCCGATTGCCACGCCCAGGAGTTGGCGCATGACACGCGATCCCAACACAAAACAGTCATTAGCAAAGAGTTCGAACCGGAGGTAGGCTTCCACCTGGTGCCATGGGATGTTGGTGTATTGGTCTCCATAGGCTTTTCTGATGACATCCAGGTGTTTTTGTTCGTGCATATCGGGCTGAAAACCAGTACGAATGGGCGCCAAGCGCCAACCATCATCAAAGGCTGACGCCTCTCGACCGCACCTGCCCATCACCTTTCGGACCTTTAACACTATCAACACTATCAACATTATCGAGTGAAGTCACGTTTCTTCATTAAAGCCATGGCATTCGAGAGGATGAAGGTGCCCACACCACTTTGCAGAATTTGGTCTGTGTATTTCTCATGCAAAAATACATACACATAAACACCACAGCCAGTGTTCAGAGTACCCTGGGCGGGGGGGGGCTCCGCGCGACGTGCCAAGCCCGAAAGTTTCAAAGGGCAGGGGACACGGAAGGTGGGTATTTGGCTTAAGCCAGTCCGGTGAATGTCTTGTTGGGAACGGAGGGTGTGGATTTGGATCCCGCCTATCGGTGGTCTGCAGTCCAACCTGATACCTGAACAGGACGCATTCTGAAATACGATGATCTACACGCCGTACCCGAAGGTGGTGCGGGAAGAGGAATTCGTTTACAGGTATGTGGTTTTTGATTCGTTTTTCGTTTGAGAAGCCAAAGTGGGGGTGGAAGGGCACCTGTACTACCAGCCCAGGCCCTGCTCAGTTGCAATAACTTTGCTCGCTTTGCAATTACTTTGCGGTCACTTTGCGTTCAGTTGCAAACACTTTTCGTTCTAGACACGTCACTTTGCAATCCTGTCCATCACGTCACTCTGCGAACACTTTGCGGTCACTTTGCAATCACATCACGTTGCGATCATTTTGTTCGACATCCTCTGTGACGTGCAGGAGTCCGCCAGTCAAGTACAAGGCCAAGTTTGGGCAACAACAATGCGAAAACAAGTCAGGTGTGCGCGGGTTTCCCCGGAGGTTACCACGTCAGACAGCCACGCGTGCAACTTTGTGATGTACTGATGTGTGTGGCTGTGCTCCTTTCATGGCGTCGTCCATACAACTATTGCTAGGGATCATGCTGTTGAGCCAAATGCGGATTGTGCTTTGCGAGAGCACTGAACAACCATCCCCAAGTGGCATGGCCATCCCCTTGTACCAAGTGTATGACGAGGATATCAGGCAACCCATCTTTGGATGCTCCAATATTGTTGCAGATTTACAGGTGATGCCTTGACCCACTGTATGGCAGAATTTGGTTTCAAGGCGAAATATGCACGCATCCGTTGTGTGTGTCGCCCACGGGAGGGTGGTGGGGGTTGAAGAAGCACCTTGGGAAGCATGAACAACCACAGGTAGAGCACCCTGCCTAAACAAAGCCCACCTTTAGGCCACTCCAAACATTTACAGTTAAGAGCACACCAAGGGATTACCAACTCAGGTCCGACATTATCAGTTGTACATACTTCCTTGTATGACCGTGCTACTGTCTGCACATTGAGTTTAACGATGTCACCGCTTACGTGACCCGGGAGCCCCCACCCGGATAGCTGGGAGGCACAGAGCAAAACAAAAAGGAAACGCTGTCTTTCTTCTCATGCGAAAATGGGGCCGTTTCACGGTGAAACAGTGTAGTGTCCCCCCTTATTGCATGCACGACCAGCCTTTATGGAACGTTCCCATTCCCTGGACGACATGGACTCGCATTCAGATCGAGGGAGCCCCCCCGCCCCCCCTTCTGAGTGTTTGAGTGGTTGCAATCCAGTAGCTCTTGGTAGGTGGCTGGGATCAGCAAGCCTAGTTTACCAAAGCGTCCACCTTCGCTTAGCTCACCTTAATTAGGTCTCACCTCATTTGCTCCTTTGTGGAACCGTCAAACAGATGTCTACCAAAGGTCTCACCCCCCCTATCGTCTTGCAGAATGAGAGTGGGCAGCAGGGCGACCTGCAGGTCACGTTTGTGAATGGGGGCCTGCAGCAGTTCTTGGAGGTGTTCATCCCGTTCATGGCCAACGTCAGCAATCACCGACAGGAAGTGGCCAATCAGTACAATGGACTGGTCAGCGGGCACCGGCCCCAGACGGATGCAGGTTGGTCCTTTGCCCGCAAGGACAACATTTCTCACAAGGACAACATTTCTCACATCTACCCACAACAAGGCAAAAAAATAGAAACTCATAAAGACACACACACACACACACACACAGCAGTAATGTAAGCAAGAGTTGCATCTCAACAGAAACGCACTACGTCGCGTGTAATTTGAGTTCACGAAGATCAGCTGCAAACAGGAAATTGCATTCGCATGGTGGAGGCAGTATCTACAACAGCATCCGTAGTTCAGCATCACATGCAAACAGTTAACAGCATGATTCAAATGATCACAGCTGGCTTTCTTGTACACTCCGACATCTGATGTTGCCAACGGTGTCAAAGGCTCCATGTTATACAATCCATCGTTGAAGAGCAAAGCACACACACTTTTGCTTGTTGCCTTTGGCATTGCGACACACATACACACACACACACACACACATACACATACAGAGAAGTAGAGAGAGACAGACAGACAGAGAGAGAGAGAGAGAGAGAGAGAGAGAGAGAGAGAGAGAGAGAGAGAGAGAGAGAGAGAGAGAGAGAGAGAGAGAGAGAGAGAGAGAGAGAGAGAGAGAGAGAGAGAGAGAGAGAGAGAGAGAGAGCTAGCGAGCGAGAGCGACAGACAGCAGACAGGCAGACAGAGCGGGAGGAGAGGATTTGCTCAGAAATTGAAATTGCATGGCATTTGCCACCTTTTCTTGACCTGGAAGCGTTTGGGCCTGGGAGTTTGCTTGCATGCGCCCTGCGAGGGCACCCCCACTGTGACGCATGGTCCTGATGCAATAACCACGTCAGACTAAGAGAAGTGGGTTCCTCTCCACTGGTCTTTGAGAAATGTTGTTGTTGTTTGTGTGCTGAATCGCTCACACAATACAGAGTTGGTGTTCATGCAGGTCTGTGGGTTTGGGGACGTGGCATTCGAGGCGGAAGACCAGGTGGGGCTGGGGTGGGGGTTCTGTTCTGTTGAGACTCGACTCTGCTTACATTGCTGCATTGTGTGCATGTGTGTGTGTGTGTGTGTGTGTCTGTGTGTGTGTCTGTGTGTGCCTTTCTCTGCCTGCCTGTCTGTCTGTCTTTCTCTCTCTCTCTCTCTCTCTCTCTCTCTCTCTCTCTCTCTCTCTCTCTCTCTCTCTGTCTTTCTCTCTCTCTCTCTATCTCTCTCTATCTCTCTCTCTCTGTCTGTCTGTCTCTCTCTCTGTTTGTCTGTCTAACACTGTGTCAGGCCAAAAGACACACACACACACACACACACAATGCAGCAATGTAGAGCAGAAAAGTCGATTCTCAACAAGACATGCAACCTTCAGAAAGTGACGGTGTATCGCCGAGTCTAATGTGACGTCATGGAAGTCAGTTTGCAATTGAATGCTATGGACAATCTTTGGACCAATGAGGAATTCAAGGAGTCGGCAGAAATCTTATCACAATCAAAGACAAAGATGCATTCCATGCAATTGACAATTGGCAACCGTGTATCTGAAGCTGGTTTTCTCGATCTAATCTACAGCCCAACATCTGATGTTGCTTGAAGTCCAATGACACCAAAGTCATCCTGCAGAACGTGGTCATTCATGTTGTCAGTGAATTTGAAATCAACGAGTCAAAGAAATGCAGCACAATTACAGTATGTAGAGTCAAAGAGGCATGAGAGAGAGATACAGAGATACAGAGAATAGTAAAGCAACTTCAAGGACCATGGTTATGCAAAAAGACAATTGTAGGAGCGAGGCATCAATTATTCAAACACACACACACACACACATACACACTGCATAAGGAGACGAAGCGAACGTGTGGGCGAAGTCATCCGGCTGTCAGTTTCCGACCCAAGTGTGCCCAAGCGAGCAAACCCACTGCAGGCATGCAAGCAGGCAGACACTGGTCGTACCAACTGGTCTGGCCAACAAATCACAGCAAAGGAGGCCTAGTTGCCACTGAAGGTTCGGCGCCCTTCGAAGAAACGAATAGACACTCAGAAGGACATGCGTGCATGCACACGCTCACGCAGGTAGGCACCTCCTGGAAACATGGAATATGTTTGCGTAGTGTTGGGCCGCGGACCCATCCTCTTGCTTCGTGTTGAGTTCACATTGAAATCAGCTATTTGGGCTGCACCCTCCCCACCAGGAGGGAGTCTTTGCCTTGGTAGATCTCTTTGGCAAAACATCCTGGCGCCTGGCGTTGAGCCATCAGATGTGACACAGACGAACACACACACACACACACACACACACACACACACACACACACACACACATACACATACACTGCACCAGGGAAACCCAGCAGTGGAACCCCAGTGTGGTTGAACAATTTGGCACTGGTCTCCAACGCACTGGTTCTCTGTCCCTGTCCCTCTCTGTCTCTCTGTCTCTCTCTGTCTGTCTCTCTCTGTCTGTCTCTCTCTGTCTGTCTCTGACTCTCTCTCTCTCTCTCTCTCTCTCTCTCTCTCTCTCTCTCTCGTGCAGAGATGTTCCCTGGGTCAGTTGGGCAGGTCAGGTCACCATTTTCAGGCCTGGTTGGTGGCTTCCTTTTGGGGGATGGGAGGGTGCCCACATGCCAACCACTGGAAGCCATGCAATCCCAGCCTGCCGTTTTCGTTTCTTCCTCTGCATCGACCCAAAATGCACATTCTGCACCTGCACACCTGTGACCATTTCCACTGCCAGGGCCTCGCGTGGCATATGTCAGTGCTGCAAACGCAGATGAGTTTTATGTGCCTTCAGCACCTCCGCCGCCTTCAGCACCTCCAGCCCCTTCAGCGCCACCAGCACCGCAAGCACCACCGTAAAGCATGTCATTGACAAGTGATTGGGCATTCAGGATTGTGCCACCACATCTCTGCAGCTCTCAGCGGATATGGCCAACCAGACAGACCTGTGCTGGTGGTTTTGGGATCCCCAAATTCACTGTTGATGGACAAGTGCAGAAGTCTTCATGTGTAAGCAGGCAGGATAAGCAAGCAGGGGGACCAGGTAGCACAGCGAGTAGGGGGGTGCCCCGGAGAGTGGGTGGAGCATGGCAAGGAAGGTGAGAACAAGGGGGGGGGGATGGAGGCTAGAGAGAGAGAGAGAGTAGGTGGAGCACGGTCCCCTGGCGGAAGTGCTATGCTGAGCATACTGGTGCTATGGCCCTCGTGCTCCCCCTAGTGCTGGCTGGCAGACTTGCTCTTGACTGCGCTTCCATGCCCACCCTTGACTACACATCCAAACCGGTCCCAGCAACACACGTCCACATCCCCTACATCCGTCCATGCACACATCCTTACCCTGTTCACCACCCCACCACAGCCCGATCCATCACCGGGGTGCCAGAGCCCCAAGCTGCAGGTGCCACACTGTGGCAGCATGGCACACAAGCTCTCATTAACTTAAGTAACACCGAAACAGCATAGCTTTGGGTGGCATTGAACACGGCACGGGAACCCCATGCAGAAATGGAGGAGGTGCTGGAGCGCCGAGCAACCTCAAGGGGGACCACACTTTGAACCCAATTCAGCACTACGGGAGGCGCCGAGGTTCGGCACCCAACGAACACGCCTACTGAGCCTTTATTGCAACCTCACCCCACCCCACCCCCCTCACCCCACAAACCACAGCCAAAGCAGGGGCCCTGGCCCACACTTGGCAATACACACTCTGGGCAGTGGGCGGCTGACAAATATTACCGCCTCCAGTATGGAGACCGTACACTATGCCCATCCACTCTGCCTCCCAAAGCCCCCTCTGTCTCTTCAATACTTGGTACACCCGCATTGCGTGCATTCTGTGCATGCTGGGCTGCCAATGGTTGAGGATGACTGCTTCCCAATCACGCTGCAGTGCCGGTGCCCAACATTTTGCATCACCCGCCATCACAGTGATCGTGCTCTCCACAGCACACACGGGCTCCGCCCTTGACCACACACACTCTTTGGCCTGTCACCAAGCACAACTAGTCCAGTTTGTCACTGGATTGCACACAACATTCTTGCACTTTCACATATGCACGGTCTCCATGGGGTTGTGGCCATATTTTGGCTTTGAGCAATCGCTCTTTGTGCCCAAAACTTGCACACATGCTGGACCATGGCCACACATCTGGTCAGTCCATTCCCCGCCCTCGCCTTCACCCTTCACAGATTGTCCACCTCCACCCTGCCCCTGGCCTTTTGAGCATACATCACCTCCATCCCTGACCCCACACCCATAACACCCCTGACCATGTATTGTCCTGTACATTTCAACCAATCTTGTATGCATTTTGCCCCCAAATAATCACCCAAACCTGTCCAAACCCCTCCCCAAGGCTGTCACAGGCTTCTCCAACGTCGCAATTTTCAGCTGACGAATGACAGCCAAGTCCTCCCCAGTGGGGGCTGATTTTTGTTGATTGGACCCAGGGCCGCACCACTGCTTACGAGGCGAGGAGCTAATAAAAGTTGGTTATGACCGAAGTCTGGATCAACAGATTTGCTAGGATGACAATTTGTTGTTTTCCCCGGGGGTATGTGCCCACAAGTATGCCAGAGACCCTGAACCCTAATCGAGGTTTTTTTTCAGATTGGGACAGAGCTGGGACATCTGCTCGCAGTTTGCAATTGCATGTTGTGCACTTGCAGAACACACCATGTTCCGATGCCCTGTGTGGTTGGCACATTTTCGGGTTTTGCAGCAATGGACCAGAAGTGGCTGGTGACGGCCTAAAAAGCCAGTTTTAGTCATTGGTTCACTTTGAAAAAGCTACTTTGCTTTTGACTGTGGGCACCAACTTTACCCTACCCTAGCATGCACAAATTGCACCACTTATGTGGGCCAAATGTGGTTGGTCACGGCTCAAAATTTCAGATTTTTTTACCGTGTTGGGTAATCCCTGACCACTATTGGAGACAGTAATGTCTGACCCATTTTTGACTCCTTGGTGACCCCTGGTCCCAGTAGCTGGACCCCAGCATGCAAGCAAAGTTCTTTGCACATTGATCATTGCTCTGGCGAAGGACTTCGCAGCGTCTGTGTAGATCAATGTTCATCGCTTTACCTGTCTTTTGAGGCAACCATGGATTTCCAAAGCTGTCCAAAGTAGCCAAGCAATGCAAAATTGGGTGTGTTGGGTCATTTTGCGTGGCTTGCAGTGGCCTCTTCAGCCTGGACCAGGCATTATTATTATGGTGACCTTTTCTTGCAACACCTCACCATGGAATCCTCTCTGAGCGTCCAGTTCTTTCTATGGTGTGGTCACTCAAGTGTGGGTCATTGTTACAGTCATTTCTCAGCTACAGTAGGCGTCAGGACCATAATAATTTGGGGATTTTGCGTAGCTTGCAAAAGTGGCTTTTTTTGGAAATGGGACACATAGGACACGGGAGCGAAGTGGTGGGGGATACTGCCATGAACGTCAATTGGCGCCCAGTAGGACACACAGAGGTGACTAAGGGGTGAGGGATACTGCCCACAAACATGAATCGGTGCAAGCTAGGCCAGCAAGTGGCCCACATAGAGATCCACAAGATTTTTGGACACCCTACTTATGCTAACCAAGGTCGCCGTCAACTTCGCAATCATGGCTGCCCCATACAGTTGGACCGCGGCAGCGCTCATTTTGCTGGGCACAAATGGGGAGTATCAAGGGCTGCACAAACAAGGGCATGCAGGGGCCCCAATTCCATACGGGCCTCCAACAACCCCTCCCCATGGCAGAAGAAGCACATAGTGGTATGCCATAGGTGGTGCAAATAGTACATGCGGCGTACTGCAAAAACACATGTGAAAAAGTTGTTCAAAACCTGCATTTTGATTCAAAAACACCTTTTGCCCCGCACTAAGCGTTGGGGACCCCCAGAGGGCAGCAGTGATGTACCCACGTTGCCCACATGTGGGCCTAGTAGCCATTATTGGTTTATCCCCAAGCTTGGCGTTAAGGCAGCCCCAAAACTGCAGCAGTGATGCAGGCCATTTTGCCTACATTTAGGCTTAGGCAAACACACGCAACAAATGCTAGAGACCATGCAAGACCTGCCGGAAGCTCCCAATGAGGAATCTATGCGCATGGATGGATGTGTTTCATCAAGGGTTGGAGAATGGTGGTCGAAGGGGTTAAAGACAACATGGTTTTGTGAAATGGCGCCCATAGACCGGCAGCCATCGGAGGGGGGGGGGGGCATTATGGAAAGCCAACCTGCCTAGGATCCATGTGCAATTCATGTACAAGGTGCCATGGAAAAAGCCTTGTGGTGTGCGACCGAGTGGGGTTGGTGAAGCGCATTGACGAGGTTTGCGTTTGGGGTGGGGCATGTGGGTTGGTGTACCACTTTGTGAGTTTCCCAACAACGCGACTGTTAAATGCAAGCCTCGGGGGAAAAGTAATGCGGCATATGGAGGTCAATATGCTACAAGTGTGCATGGCATTGGAAACAACGTTCGTGGAAGCCCGAAGATGGTTTCAGAATGCAGAGCAACCACAAGCCTCTCAAATGGCAAAGCAACAGTCAATTTGGTTCTGGCGACACGGGCCAACCATGCTTGGTGAGGATCCGGCGGTGGATGTTGCAAGGCTACGGGCCATGAAAAAAAAAGCGTCCCAGGTAGGGCGAGAGGAAGGATAGCAGACACAGAGCAAGCACCAAGAGGCAACAACAACAATGGAACACGTGGACGCAAGTGGTGGAACAGATGAAGCAGTAGGCGGATGCATAGAGGGTCGTGGTCGTACAAACACTGATAGAGCCAGCAACAATGAACCATGTGGGACACAATACTTAGGCGGTAAACTACAGGCGGGGAAGGTTCTGGGATGCACTCCCATCTGTCGCACATCAGAAAGGGCATAGTCGAGCCATCAATGACTCTTGAAGCAGTGGAATCCAGTTCAAATCCCGCGTTGGAACGTGCCAATCTCCTAGGTTGTCAAGGACTTTGCGAGAGAGGGACACTGCGAGGGGTAGAGGGCCGGAGATCGCCCGGGCAACCCTTGTCTTGCCATCCAAATTGCATGGGGACAGATACACAGAACCGGTAACCCACACGTGTGAACCGTGATGAGGCTTCACGTCCCCTATCTCGCGGGTCTGCGAAAGGCATGTTGTACGGTCTTCTCACAGAGTCTGGGGAACTCTTTTTCGTCCACACGCCAGCGCGGTCAGCACAGGAGCCAAACCACGCCTTTTTTCGAAAACCGTGTTCTAAAGTGCGGCGGTAGTTGTAGAACTATTTTCAGAACGATCCCATTAGAACTATTTTGGAACGCGCAACACACAGGAACCGGCTGGAGGAACTAGTATGCCTACACATGCACGCAGTGAACAAAACATACTTGTACGCACATGCCTGTGAACACACCATGCACCACATCAGGGGCTTAAAGACCATTTACTTGCAAGCAGACACTGCAAAACATGACGACCACACATTGGTCACCACACTACAAAATCACAGATGTAAGCAACGGCAGCAAACTGCGCTACACAGTACATAGGACAGGCACGCCGGGCATACATGGTGGCTAAAACAGAAACGTGTCACCAATATGACATGGCCAAACACGTGGCCCAGCTACACGGATGCTGCGCAGACATCTTACAACGTGGTGATGACTATATACCTACTCACACACCGCAACCATGTACAGTACATGTTGCAGCAACAACACGAATGGATACAACTGCAGAACACAGTGTCACAAACATTCCAACAGCAAGAAACAAGGTATATGCATGCAACCAAAACAGTCAGACATACCCTATACTTCGTACGCGAGTGGGCAGGAGAGGAGTGGGACCCCACTTTGTGGGAAGTATCACCGCAACCCCTGCCCAAACGACGCATTGGGATCCAACACAGTGGGAAATACACATCCACACACACACACACACACACACACACACACACACTCTAACATCAACGGGAAGCCATGGGGGAACCAACCCAGAGCTGGTGTCCGTATGCACACCCAAGCATTGCCAAAATCTGTTCAGAGTGCAAGCATGACAAGGGGGATCCAACTCAAGTGCGGTGGCAAACTCCTTTCAAGAGTCATCAAACTGGTCGCGTGCACAAGGGCCGTGCATACTACATTGCACCGTGTTGCGGTACGTGAGGCCGTGCAGGGAGACTAGTTGGGAGAGGTGTTGGTAGCTCTTACGAGGGGCTTGCATGTCCAAAATCAGGCAAACAACCGCTGCAGGGGTGAACAAGTGTTGTGCATACTCCACCACAGCAGCCTTGCAAGCTTCATCACGGATGTGGGGGCCCAATTCGGCAAGGACCACCTTGAGTTGATGTTGAGCTCAAGCGGACGACCGGAACTATTGAGCAAGGAAACGGCCCACACGGTCGACCCGCAGACTAGTTGCCCACTAAGGGTAGTAACCAAGTGCTTAGAGAGCTCATGAATGGAGGTCATAAGAAACAACCTGTGTACAAAAGGCATTCTAAAACCGATTCATTCTCATTTCTGACTTCTAAAACGCCCATTTTTTTAGAATTCCAATGAGAACAATATTACCCTTTCTAGTAAGTCCCTAGGGCACTTGTGTATATTGACGATGCTCATCATGAACCGGGAGTTCAAAAATGCTCCCCAACCCTGAACCCTTCCCATGCCATGCTCCGTAAAGAGGGAGGGGGGCAGAGCTGCCCAAATCTCATTCATGCCCTCTTCTCGAAAAGACGGAGCAACAACAGTTGATGCTACATTTTAATTGGGAAACACAATTCCCATGTGGCTCTGCAATCTCATAACACAGAGGGCTCTCTTAAACGTTGGCATGTATGGATATGTTGTCCGCTGATGACTTGGCCAAAATTTTGCCCCAACCTTTCTAAGTGTCTATTTCTGTCCGATGAACCCTTTTGTCATGTCACCGAAGCATCGGCGGCCGCAGATGATGAACAAGAATGAGCTGCATGCACAGGTACAGGACATGACACGTCCCACCGTCACCTTCGAAATGTCTAGACGTGAGAATCAAGGCAAGGCTGTCCATCCACAAGTGCCGCAACCGCAACCGCAACCGCAACCGCGACAACTACAGCTGCTACAGAGCACGCATGGCAACAGGCAAAGCCCCGTCAAATCTTCCGTTGCTCGTCTCCTCCCCCACAATTTACTAGTCACGCCTCTCAAGGATGTAGATCCAACGAGGTTGCACCGGCTGCTTGAATGTCTGTTTGGTGAAGACACACTTCTGGGGGATTTGATGCCAGCCTTGAACCCTTCGGAGTGTTCGATGTCTCGACGGGCTGCTACTTCCCCAACATCTGCTTCGAGGCACCAAACGAAGCCAACACCGAATGCATTGGACGACGCGCAAATTGTTGCATTGAACGCCAACAACACACAGAGCACGGTGGATCGCGTTGCAGAGTCCGCTGCACAGACAGGCACCCCAGCCTCTGCGCCCTCACTGAGAGGCCACTCGCCCACTGCTCCATCCAGGAGTTTGGGCGGAGCCCACTGGGATGCGTCGCAAGAGGGCGCGCAAGCCCCAAGCAATGCCAGTGCAATAGCGCCGGCGAAGCCCTTGCATTCCCATACGCAAGGGCAATCTGCGCAATCCAGTGATACCCGTCCGGACATTCAAGGGGACGCGCATCAGACACATCTCACAAGTGCCAAAGGAGCACCTTGTGCTCACGTACAAGACTGGAAGCGACTTCGGTCTAAGCGGGGGTATACGTATTTCGCATGTTACTCGTGTTACGCTAAATGGCGGGTCCCCAAGTGTGAGTGTGTAGATGCCGATGGATTGGAAGGCACGAAAGGCACTCAAAATGTCCCTCAGAGCCTGAAGGCGGATTTGGCAGATGATCGGAACGTGAACCTGCACGAACCAGGGCCCAGCCTGGAGCTGCAGACAGACAACATGCAGATCAGCTATGCATACTCTGCGGATGCCTTGGACGCCATCCGTAGGATGACCAAAAACAGCTGCGATGTCTTTGCCTCAGGCGTTGCCACCGCCCAGTCGATGGACCCCTTGAATCTGCACCAAGTGGAGGCGGACGAAGACCATGCCACCGCACAATCCTACGACGACTTGCACAACATCCTCCGCAACATCCCCAAGAGCACACAAAACGTGCATAACTCTGCGGAGTTCCCCGCCTCCTTTCAATCAGCTCCAGATTTGGCACTCTTCTCCATGTCCACCTCCAAGAGCAATCTTCAACCGACGCACAACATGCAGATCAGCAGTGCACAGTCTGCGGATGCCTTCAGCGCCATCAGTAGGATGACCAAAAACAGCTGCGATGTCTTTGCCTCAGGCTATTCCACCGCCCAGTCGATGGACCCCTTGGATCTGCGGCAACTGCAGCACCAAGTGGAGGCGGACGAAGACCATGCCACCGCACAATCCCACGACGACTTGCACAACATCCTCCGCCACATCCCCAAGAGCACACAAAACGTGCATAACTCTGCGGAGTTCCCCGCCTCCTTTCAATCAGCTCCAGATTTGGCACTCTTCTCCATGTCCACCTCCAAGAGCAATCTTCAACCGACGCACAACATGCAGATCAGCAGTGCACAGTCTGCGGATGCCTTCAGCGCCATCAGTAGGATGACCAAAAACAGCTGCGATGTCTTTGCCTCAGGCTATTCCACCGCCCAGTCGATGGACCCCTTGGATCTGCACCAACTGCAGCACCAAGTGGAGGCGGACGAAGACCATGCCACCGCACAATCCCACGACGATTTGCACAACATCCTCCGCCACATACCCAAGAGCACACAAAAAAAGGTGCATAATTCTGCAGAGTTCCCCGCCTCCTTTCAATCAACTCAAGCTTTGGCACTCTTTCATGCAAAAATGTCAGGGTGACCTGGTGCCTTGACCCCCAAGGCAGAAGGCTCTGGAGGAGAGTGCAGTGTGGGTGGACGGGGCCAGGGGTGGGGGGTTGACAGGTGATGTATGGATTGCACCTGAGGACTGGAGGAGGGCCAGGGCGAGGGCATGGGTGGGGGGGCTGTGGGGGATTGGGGCCCATGGTCATGCTGCCCTGCAGGAGGAGGGGGAACAGGCTGAGCAGGCTGGTCAGGATCACCTACAGGGTCAGCAGCAAGGGGGAGCAAAGGGGCAGGAGGCTGGTCCAGGTGGCTTGAAAGTTGTCAGTGTTTTTAGCATATTTTTGCAATTAGCGTTGGAAGTTTGGGCCAGGGCTCGCCAAAGCGTGTCCTTGAGGTTGGAAGGCAGCCACGCCTTTCCAGGCAGATTTTCAGTTCGTGTGCATCCCAAAAAAATGTCTTTGTGCATCTTGTGTATCCCGAACCCCTCGTCCCTGGAGCACACTGTATCCCAAAGTTGTGTCCCGTGTCTCCCGCCGTATCCTAGCCTTTCTGTGTTGTCTCATTTCCAACAGTGATGGCCCATGCAATGAAACAAATGTCCTTGAAATCCATAATTTCCTCTGGTGCAACCAATAACCCTGGAGGGGCAATTGCTGGCAGCAGTGCTCACCAGGGCTGTAGTCTATGCCGAAACCAGCGTGGAAGCACAGCGATAGTGTCGAAAGATCAACAGCACAATGAACACCAACGCCCCTGCCCAAACACACACTTCCCCAGTTGCCTGTGTATTGCCTGTGTATCCAGTGTATTCCCAGAATTTTGCCCGTGTATCCCAGTGTATCCCCCCCAAAAATTTTTGTGCATCCGACGCTAGCGGGATGCACACTAGTTGAAAGTCTGCTTCCAGGGTGATCCATGCAGTCTGCAACTGGCTTTTGGTCTGCATGGACCACCACCGATCTCGGGCCGGTCTGGCCTCGTTGTGCACCACAAAATAGTTCTGCTGCAAAATGGGATCAGTCCCATTGGAGATTCAACGGTAACAGATCTGGTGATGCTCTGGAAAGAATCAACCGGGTGTAGCCATAACTGCCCCTGCGAGCCAGGGAGGCATCCTGTGCCAGTGAGTCTGGGATGGTACTGTGGCATTCCAAGTTTAGAATGCAAAGCAGTTGGGGCAGCACTTGATCAATGTCAGTACCACTCATGACTGGACCACCAGCCAAGCATGTTCCGCTGTACATAGCTGACGGCGCCAGTGTGGACTGAGACCCACCTCATGTGGTGCGGTTGTCTTGAGGGGTACCCCCTTCTTTGTGGAGGGGACATCAGCTCACGTCCTTGTCCATCTGCCATCTTTCATTTCTGTTTCTGCGCAGTTCACGTTGCCTTCAGGTGACCACTGCCTGTGCAGACGTGCCATGATGCGCAACGGTCCAATTTTGTCTTCTATGGACCAATTGTTGGCTGGTGTTGGGATTGTGTTTACACTTCTTCCCCCGCCGCTGGGAGCCTGCACCGTCATCGGACAGGCGTGTCGACCACCACACAGCAGACCCGACTGGGCAGAGGCACGTGGCGGTGGCCAGACAACGCCGTGCTTGCGCACAGGGGTCACGCAGGCCAAGGGACCCACGGCGCAGAGTCACTGCCGGTGCTTATGCTTGGGCTTGGGCATGGGCATGGGCTCGGGCACTGGAACCCGAAAACGGTTGGGGACTGCCTCAGCATCCGTGACGTCGTGTGTGAAATACAGCTTCGTCCCGCAGCCATAAAGCTAAACAGGTGGGGGGGGGCTACAGGTCTGGGCAACGTGGCGCTCACGAACTGCTGGAAGCTGCCAGTTTTGTGTGAGTGCCTGGCAAACGGACGCACGCGTATTGGTGATTGCATGGGTACAGGCACATACATGGGCAAAGCCCTGATAGCACTCGAAATGCCACAGACCGGCGGACAGTGGGGACCAAGGGAAACCTCAGCAATTTGTTCCGCTGCCGGCATTTGAGAGGGCCAGCCCCCACGGTGCTCGTGCAGTGCCATGTGCAGTGCACAGTCAGTGCGGCACTGACTGTTGCATCTTAAACATTGCACATGTCTTGCAAGGCCACAGTGGCACTAAGGTCGCCTATCAGGGCGCTGCTTGCACCCGGCAACCGGACAAAACTGACAAGCCGGCTCCGCTCCCTCGAGTCCATGGGTGGCCCCCAAAACTGTGATAAGTCCAATGGTAGGTCGTCACATGGGCATAACGCAATCCTGACAATGTTCACACAATATTTGATGCATATTATTGACTGGCATGAGCGGCCCAGCGCTTGCCCCGGCAACACGCTCGCACTGTTCAGTACGTGCTGCATCATACCATGGAAGCACTTGATTCCAAGGGGCTTCATGTGCACTTTTACACTACCCTGCCGCCCCCACGGACAGTCCCCTTTCCCCCTTTTGCACATACCAGAGGGGGGCTTGCCCCAAAAGGTACTGGAGAGAAGTTTTCGTAGTGGAAACGTCAAGTTTTGGGCCTGGCACATGGTCACACTTGCACGATGCTACTCTGCGACATGAGTTTGGACTGGATGCATCAGGTATTCGTCTGTGGTGCATGCTGCAAGCCTCCGAATTTGGTGACCGTTGGTTGGGAGATATTTCTGCAGTGCGCCAGCATCTACGCAATGTGAGGGCTGAGAAGCCACAGTTGTGGTTGCACATGAGCCATGCTCCTCTCTCTAGCACTGTCCCCAATGTCCCCCGCATGTGGGCACGTCAATTTCTCATGCTTACACTGGGTGCTTACACGTGGGAACCACCCTAAGGCACTCTGTGCATCACAACACACATCGCTGGGTGCCTCTCAATTCCACAGTACTGCTGTCAGTAGTCGATTACGTCCATCCAGACGGTACCTAGCTGCCTGTTGAGTGCAAATGTCAATGGGTGTGGTCTACTACACCTCGCCCCCCAACCTTGAATTTGTTGTACGTGGCTTCAGCTGTGTACTCAGGCACCATGTGGCACCTGTACTCCACTCCTTCAGCTGTTGATGCTACTTCACCCTTGCAGCGACTGCGCATCTGGGCATTTTCAAACACTGTCAAAGAGGGTGTTGTACGTCAGGGATGATAATGATACTGCCACAATTATTTTGGTGTGGGTGGGGGTGGGGGAGGCTGAGGACCCCTGAAATGACGAAATGGCGATTACGAAATTGCAATCCCGGGGGGGCGACTACATCCGGTCCTGATGCGACCCACCCCCCAGCTATCTGTCAAAACTCGGGGGGGGGGGGGGGGGGGGGGGGGGGGGGGGGGCAGGGGGTAGTTCTGGGGGGGGGGGTCAGCTGGGGGGTGTAGGGGGGGGATTTGGCCGTGGGGGGCAGACAGGTCAGTAGTCGATTACGTCCATCCAGACGGTACCTAGCTGCCTGTTGAGTGCAAATGTCAATGGGTGTGGTCTACTACACCTCGCCCCCCAACCTTGAATTTGTTGTACGTGGCTTCAGCTGTGTACTCAGGCACCATGTGGCACCTGTACTCCACTCCTCCAGCTGTTGATGCTACCCCCTTCCCCCCCCCCCCGCCTTGCAATCCCCCCCCCCCTGGGGTGAAACCGTCACTTGGCCTAAAAAGCATAGAAGACACCAGGCGCCAAAGGCGCCCAAGAAAATTTTTACAAGGCGCCGAAGCTGATTTGCACTGTGATACTATGGTACAATTTTGTGGTGCAACCCCCCCCCCCCCCTCCCCAGGGGGGGAACTATCACTTCATGACTGCCCCCCCACCCCTTCTGGGGGAACTGGCCTGACAAAAGAGGGGAGATTGCAAGCGGGGGAGGGGGTACTTCACCCTTGCAGCGACTGCGCATCTGGGCATTTTCAAACACCGTCGAAGAGGGTGTTGTGCGTTGTGGCGCACCCCCTTGATTACCAACGCCCCCTGTGTGATGCATGTACCCAGGCCACTCAACAGGCAGATGCTGATGGTAAATTGGCTGGGTGGGCTGAACTTCTCAAATTCCACATCCCATACCTACCGTTTTGTCACAACCCACTGCTGCTTATGATTCGCACTTGCCAGGGATGGATATAACTTTGGTGCCACTTGGAGGAGTCCAGGTCTGAGACCATAACGGGAAAGTGCCAAACCCCAAAAACATTGTGACCAAATAAGGTGTCTCCGGTAGAATGTCTCCTGTGCGTGCCTGTACTGCAACTTCACTGTGACTGTGTCTTCTTGCACTGCAAATTCATTGTGACAGCTTGTACTTGTACACTGCGTGTGCATTCTGTTGTTGCAAGCCCTTTTGTTCCTTTTTGCCTGCCAGAGCAAGCTCCTTGTCCTCCTTTGCATCTATTGGTACAGGTTCATCCAGTGGCAGTGGCAGTGATAGTGACAGTGATAATGACAGGTCACGAAGTGGTGGCTGCAGCGAGGAAGACGATATTGTCACTGTGGGTGATGACAGTGAATGACATTGAATGACATTGGCAACGTCGCATCCGCAGGGCTCTGTGCCTGTCATGCGTGTTGTTGCATCACCCCCCCCCCCCCTCTTCCCATGTACCCATAGGGGTTTTTCAACCCTATGGACCAACAACACACACGGCCCGTGGCAGCAGCCAACTCGAGTGACCATTGGCCCCACCTAACCCCCATACCCCCTGGCCGAGTGAGGCCCGCGACAGCAAGCACACCCCAGACGGAGCAAGCCAACATGGCACACAAGCAAAAGCCACGGCCCGTCTCCGAACAAAGCCCAGGCGTGACCCGGCGGCAATGCCCAGAAGGCCATCAGGCCTTGTCTCTCGCCCCAGTCAGGGAGGGTACAGGGATGCACAATTGCCAGTCGACAATCAAATGGCCAGCGGACCACGCTATGAACTGAGAAGGCGATGAAGGCCGTGGGAAGGCAGGCGCGGCTGGAGCTAAGTGGCGGGTGCATGCCTGACCTTTGGGGGCCCTCCCATGAACATGTACGGGCTGAGGGCTGCCCAAAACAGCCGTAGGTCACTTGTTTTGTGACCAAATATCGTGACCTGTTTTGTGACCAAGGGGCGGGTGGGGTCAGAGGCAGTGCTTCTCCTTGTTGGCACCCCTGTATGTAAATACTGTGAAATATTGTGTAAATATTGACGGGCCTTTTCTGTTGGATCTCACTGGGAATTGGGAGGGCTCTTGTCAGGAAGGTCCCATTTCAGTGTTGCGAAAGACCGTGGATGCATTGTGGTGTAATTGGAATTTATTGCCTCCAAGGCAGTATGCTGTACCCTGTATCATGCAGCACACTTGGTTTCTCACTGGTCTCACCTCTGAAGGTGGGCACTTTCCCAAGCATTCCAAAAAAATGTGTGCCGGGCTGTTGTGCTGCACGTGTCACAACCGTGCAGCACATTGAAGGTGAACGCAGGGTGGTGCATGATGCATGATATGGCATACACACTGTGCCATGTTCCTCCAGACCGAAACCGCAGTTTGAGCTTGATTTGAAATACATGGGCACTAACGCACCCACACATGCATGGCTGCAGCATACGACAATGGACACAGAGAATGACGGGTCAAAAAAGGCATCTTGGACTGATGGACAACAACACACAACATGTGCGTGCAGCTGACCCAGTGCTATATGTTGCTTGCCATACAGAAATGCACACCTATGACAAACGCACACCCTTGTCAGAGCAACAGCAGGGCAACTTTTGGAATCGTGTCCTACTTTGCCCTTTATGAATAGCCCACATTGTCAACAGAGCAACAGAGCAACAGTAGGTGTTGTTTCCGTCAAATTTTGGGACTGTAAAGGGTGGGGGCATGACGCAATCCTGACAATGTTCACACAATATTTGATGCATATCATTGACTAGCATGAGTGGCCCAGCGCTGGCCCCGGCAACACGCTCGCACTGTTCAGTATCTGCTGCATCATACCATATAAGCACTTGAAGTGAATAGGTCTGTGCCATAGGTCCCCCCATGAAGTGAATAGGCCCATGCTATAGCTACCCCCATGACGTGAATAGGCCCATGCTATAGCTCCCCCCATCCCCCATGAAGTGAATAGGCCGATGCTATGGCTGATTCCAAGGGGCTTCCTGTGCACTTTTACACTACCCTGCCGCCCCCACGGACAGTCCCCTTTTCCCCTTTTGCACATACCAGAGGGGGGCTTGCCCCAAAAGGTACTGGAGAGAAGTTTTTCGTAGTGGAAACGTCAAGTTTTGGGCCTGGCACATGGTCACACTTGCACGATGCTACTCTGCGACATGAGTTTGGACTGGATGCATCAGGTATTCGTCTGTGGTGCATGCTGCAAGCCTCCGAATTTGGTGACCGTTGGTTGGGAGATATTTCTGCAGTGCGCCAGCATCTACGCAATGTGAGGGCTGAGAAGCCACAGTTGTGGTTGCACATGAGCCATGCTCCTCTCTCTAGCACTGTCCCCAATGTCCCCCGCATGTGGGCACGTCAATTTCTCATGCTTACACTGGGTGCTTACACGTGGGAACCACCCTAAGGCACTCTGTGCATCACAACACACATCGCTGGGTGCCTCTCAATTCCACAGTACTGCTGTCAGTAGTCGATTACGTCCATCCAGACGGTACCTAGCTGCCTGTTGAGTGCAAATGTCAATGGGTGTGGTCTACTACACCTCGCCCCCCAACCTTGAATTTGTTGTACGTGGCTTCAGCTGTGTACTCAGGCACCATGTGGCACCTGTACTCCACTCCTCCAGCTGTTGATGCTACTTCACCCTTGCAGTGACTGCGCATCTGGGCATTTTCAAACACTGTCAAAGAGGGTGTTGTACGTCAGGGATGATAATGATACTGCCACAATTATTTTGGTGTGGGTGGGGGTGGGGGAGGCTGAGGACCCCTGAAATGACGAAATGGCGATTACGAAATTGCAATTGTCCACTGCTTTTTGCTTTGCAGGTATGCCTCACCGTTGCATGCATCATCCTCTAGCAGCAGCCAGTCCGCCAGTTCGTCAAGTGACTGAGGATGAGGCTGAAATGGAACGCATTCTGGGAAAATGCGTCAAAAAGAACTTGTTAAACACTGTTCACATTGTTTTTTGGGTTGCAGCAATGACCTACGTCCAGTGCTTCGTCTTGTATTTCAGAGAGGAGGGACCCAGGGCTGTGACTGCACTGTACTTTGGTTGGCCGGCATTTCGTAGTCGTCATTTCGTCATCTGGGGTGGGGGGGGCGGGATTATATTCATCCCTGTTGTACGTTGTGGCGCACCCCTGATGACCAACGCCCCCCGTGTGATGCATATACCCAGGCCATTCAACAAGCAAGGCCACTCAACAGGCAGATGCTGATGGTAATTTGGCTGGGTGGGCTGAACTTCTCGAATTCCACATCCCATACCTCCCTTTCTGTCACAACCCACTGCTGCTGATGATTCGCGAATGCTCATATATAAATGAATGGTCACTGTCTACCTCTGTACACGGTCACATTAGATATGTTGTTTTCAATGTCCATTTATTTTTGTTTGTACATCGGACACACAGAGAGTGCCCTTGTTGCGCATCTACGAAGACATTGGACCACAGCCAGGTCAGGCTCCAAAGAGTAGATTAAGTGGTGGCCAGGCCGGAAGAGCTCTGTTTTCCCTCCGCTATTTGGACAAAGGTAGGAAAAATAGACAGTCAAATAAGGAGGCGCCAAACTAGGGTGGTTGTTGCTCCCAAGGGGCCATCTTGGGTATTTTCACCTTAGGAGGCGACGGATAGGGCAAGACTGAGTCTTGTACCCAAGGGTTTGCTCTCAGTGGGTATTTTGTGATGGGCCAAAAGCCAACCCATTCTAGGTCACCCACCGCAAAAGCAGTGCGCGGTGAGCGCAGAGTGCAGATACTGCCCCTATGACATCCATCACGAGCCTGGCAGGGCTGACTCCGCTGGTCCTAGGGTGCCAACACCCCTCCCACCCCAAGAGCCAACGATTAGTTTGCCAAAGGTACCGACCTCAGGACTCCATGGGTGCCGAAGGCGCCCGACGCTCCATGGTCACCAAAGGCACCCGAAGGAAATTGTTCTCCACTTTGCACCCCAACACTATGCTTAAACCCAACCCTGACCCTAACGCCCACCCCAACCCCAAGCCTAGCGCATGAGAGGGACGTAATGAGGGGTGATTGGTGCTATCCAATTCAGGACTGATTGACTGGTACTGGAGCACCAGTACCCCCCCGGGGGGGGGGGGGGGGGGCAAGGCCACACATCAGTCAGTGTCTGCAGTAGTTTGATGCTGTGGCCTCCATACTGCAGTTGTTCAGGCCTGTATAATTTCAGACATGCACCCATGGGCAGTGCGCCTTATTGCAACCAAGGCTGGACAAATTTGACTTCAGTGACTCAGCGTGAGGGAGGATTGGAGGGGGAGGAGGAGGAGGTAGGTTGTCTGGTGCGGTCCTCGACGATGGCGCTGTGTTTGGAGTGCTTCAAGCACACAGAGGAGGTGTTGTAGGAATCATTTCCGCAGGTTAGGTTCAAACACGTGGGTGGAGCTGAGCGGTGCACCCACTGGGGAGTGCACAGTTCAGTTCAGGGCAATAACAGGTGGAAGGAGGGGTAGGGATAATCGTGACATGATGTTTATCATACCCGAGCAAGATTTGTTCAGCACCAAACATTTCTGAATATTTCCGGATATTTCCGAAGAGCAACAATTTTGGTTTGGGGGTTCGGTCAGATTTTGGAATGTTTTTGAATGTTTCTGCATAGCAACAGTTGGGGGGTTTGGGGGGGATGACATTCAGGCACAGCTGGTCACTATTCGCTTCGGGGCAGAGAACACTGCTACCCCTATTCCCGTTGTAGGGGAGTGGTCGGTGACACACAGGAGACGACTGAGGAGGAAGCAAAACACAAGCAGGGCTGTGGCGCGCTGGGGAGTGGCTTTCCACACCTGTGAGGGAACCCACAGGAAAGGGGAGGAAGCCACAGGAGGGCCAACCTGCCATGGGTTGGTGAAAAAAATAGTAACTGGTGCGCAGCCGCAAGCACCGGCAAGTGCAAGGATGAAGTGTCAAATGCCAAGACTGTGGAGGGTTAGGTCATTGCTTTCCACTGATTCATCTCAGTCTTCAATCTTCACACCGCTGTCTTCTTCAGCCTACAGTCATTGTGCCTCATGCACACTGGGAAGCCCACAGGCGTGGCAGTCTCCCACTGCATAACCTGGTTTCAGACTCAGCTAATCCTCACTACATGTCAGATCCGCTACCACAGCCACTGTGACAGCTCTGACCCTCGATTCCAAGAGGTTATTTCGAGTACTGTAAAGTGAGCAGGCTACACCAGCGCATCTTGGTACGAGCCAATTAAAAAAGTTTCTGCATAGCAATATGTTGTACATATGTTGTACTTACACTGTCATTACTGATCCGGCCCGTCTGGCCGAGCACTTACGATGAACTTGTGAGTCTGAGTCAAAAAAAAAAAAAAAAAAAGTTTCTGCATAGCAACAGTTGGGTTTAAGGGGTGCAGTCAGTAGTGAGCATGCCGGTGGTGAGTGAGATTGAAAACTGAAGTGCAGCAAATAACTTTAGTCCTGCCACAGCAGATACGGAGTCGGAGACAGCTTACATCGCGTCTCAGGGAGGGGACGGATCTCCATCAGGGGAACAGGTCAAGCCACGATCACTGTCCCTGTCCACAGTTGATGATTTGAAGTGAGCTGCCAGTCGGCTTCCAATTGCCCGCCCGCACTCCAGACTATTTAGCACCAACAAAATGGGCACCGCATGCCCGGGCGCTGAGCCATCATTCATGGATCCATCATGCTCTTCTTGAGCCGAATGAACAGATCCCCCCATCATGTGGGAGTGTTTTGATACGGATGATCAATCTTGCGTGCGGCTGTTTTGGTGGGCCATGGGCAGGAGTATGTGTCGTGGTCTGCAACCGTACCCAAGAGGGGGGGTGGGAGGGCACAAGCAAAACAAGTTCTAGTACTTTCAAGGATGCTACCACATGCCACCACCGCTCTTGAGGGCCAGAAAGGTTCGCTGAGTCTGCCCCCTCCACTCCTACCTCTGGTTAGGTTGATCCAGTTTTCTTGCTATAACCCCCCCCCCCCGCACGTGTGGAGCGCTCTTTGACCTGCGTGCGGCCAATTCCAAACAACGCCCTTGGTTGGGTTTCGCCGCGTTGAGACATGAAGTACTGTTGTGAACGTCAGACTGATTCTGCAGGGTGCCGACCATCGTCTGGCCAAACAACACCCTTGCCCAAACAACGCGTGGTGTTGTTTCTGCAACTTTTGGAACCATGTCCTACGTCGTCGCCTTTTATAAGTGAGTGCGATGAGGACATGGGTCAGTACGAAGTCCAGTACTCTGTCCCACCCTCCGTGGGGGAGTGCCCCCCTAACCCCTTTACCTTTCCCTCTCTTCGCGGAGCACAGCGTCTCTGCACGGAATTGCCTGGCATGGCCCGACAGGGCCAGGGGTGGGTTCGTGATCCCCATGCACGACACTCCACCATGCTGTACAGCATGCAGGAGAGTACTCTGTCTCCCAACAGTGCGGCAGGACTCATGAAGCATGGACGGGCCTCACGTGAGGCAACCTAAAGGACGGAGGGAGGAGCCTCTTTTCATACAGGGCGGCAGCTCTCCAAAAAAACCCGCGCGACTTGCCCCTTGGGTGAGTCTGGGGGATGGAATGGGTGGAAGCCCCATGGACTATTGCTCCTTAATATGATTTCCTTCCGTCGTCGCCTTTTATAATCAGCCCCATTGCCTAAACGCGAGGTGTTGTTTCCGCATTTTTGGAACTCTTCCGTTGTTTGGGCAGCCCTGTTTTAATGGTGCTGCGTGAGCAGTGGGTGCCGCCAGACAATGCCGCCCAGACAGCCCAGGTCTCAGGTGACCAGTGACGGGCGACCGGGATGGACTGGGAAATGTGATTGAATGTGTGTGCACCAGCTTCTCAGCAGCTACGATGTCATGCTCTGTACTGTGTTGCATTCCGTCAGTTTCAACCAGTCAGCTTCAACTAGCGGCTGTTGCACAAGGGCGGGAGAAAGTGGGGACTCCATTCAAATAAGGGGGGAGGGCAATGTGCTTGAAAGGTGTCTGTTTGAGTATGGGGCCAGGGCATGGTATTTGAGGGTGGTCAACAGCATCCATCAGAGACCTCCAAGTATTAACAGCGTGCATCCAGAACCCTTCAGAAATTAACAACATCCATTCTGAATTCTTCCGAATATTTCTGGATATTTCCGAATATTTCCAAATCTTTCTGAATCTTTTTTTTTCAAATCTGAATCAGTGACAAAACCTGACCCGTCAATCGCCCCTTACACTAAGTTGCCGCACTGCCCTAGTTGCCTTGCAAAAGGCATTGAGACCAGCTCCCCTGATCGGCCACCCTGTGCAGTGGTGAGTATGCATGGACCACTTTCAAAATCTGTGTTTCTGCCTGCAATTCTTCTACTTTAGCATAATGACCCGGTGGTGCAAGGATCACTTAGGCGAACAGTGGTCTTCAGCAACTCAGGTCGGCGCATCATGCTTCGCTTTGGTTGTGACAATGACAGAGCGCCCTACAATACCGTGGTGAGGGCTCTCAGGCGCACTGTGCCTCTGGATATTGCTGGGATTTTGGCCAATTACCCCCCACCAAACAATCAGATACCAAGGCCTTGTGCCAAACCCCCCCACCCCACCCACCAGGACAGCCCCTAGGGACCACCAATCGCCACCCGCCTGCCACTGTCAACCACCAACCGCCCACCACTAGCTGCCACCAACTGCCAACCGCTAACCGCCACCCACCAACTGCCAACTGCCAACCACCACCAACTGCCACAAGCCACGGTCCCCAACTCTCCAAAGCGGGCGACAAAATTAGAAGTGGCCCACATGTGGGCAGAATGGCTACATAACCCCTGCCATCTAGGGGTTCCCCAACACTCCAGAGCCGCCACCAACCGCCAACCATTAACCTGTGTATGTGCATGACCACGTGCACCATCAAGGGCTCTGGGGTGGGGCACGGTGTTGCCACAGGTGTTTTTGGAGGGGGAACCCTGAGACATACATTTTGCGGGTGGCACACGCACAGAGGACGGACCCGTCCTTCCCCCTCAATCACGGGTACGGGGATCACTGCTGCCCCCGACACTGGACTCCCTACGGGCAATGAGAGTGCACCTGTACCCCACCATCACCAGCACGAACATTTGGGCCGTATGGAACAGTGCATGGCCACCGTACCATAGACCAAGCAGGTAGTGAGTGAACAGAGACAGCTCCCCAGGTAAAGCTGGAACACATGCCAAATGTGGAGCTCTCGCTTGTACTATATGCCCTACTTCTTGAACCAGGCGGTTGCCTGAGAGCTCACATTACACTCTTTGAACCTTAGTTTATGGATATAAACTATAGTTTAGGACCCCGACTGTGTTGCTTAGTGTGTTCTTTGCACTGATGGTTGGGTCCGATGCAAATGGGGGTACGGGACAAGGGGGGGCCAGTCCAGCAACAAGCGCGTCATCAGCAGAAGTGGTCCAGGACCAGAGAGCCGCAGACATGATCACTGAGGCGGTGGACCGGGTGCGGTCTGACTGGAAGAAGTGGGCAGCAGGGCCGTACAGAGTATTACTCCAGAGCGAAGCCTACAAGATGAACGTGGCGGAATGGGAAATCGGCATGCACGAGTGGCTGGCGGTGGAGGACGTGTCGGACGAGATGTTGCAGCAGTTCATGGATACGGTCGGAGGAGATTTCACCGACAAGGCGGATTTGATCAGGGCAATGGGAGTGTATCACGGCTGGAAGCACATGCGACCCGATTTCGACGCGGGAATCTTCGTCAAAGATGCATACGCCATCGTGGAAGCAAATCAAACGCCCGACAAACAACGGATAGCGGAACTGGAGGCGAAGCTGGCCAGGGCCACCCTCGAGATGGAGAAGGCAAAAGCGCGGGCAGCCCCGGCGCTCACCGACGAGGAGATAGCGAAAATGCTGGGCAGGGCGTTGCCATACCAGTGGATGACCACGCTGGCATCCGCGGTGGCAGAGCTGCAGACCAGACATTTGAATGCGGAAAACTGGCGGGAGGACAAGTTCGTGTTGGCGGTATGGAACGTGCTACACCAGAAAATCCTGGCGAAGCAAAATGGTAGGGCGACAGTCCAGCAGCACAACGCGCAGACCCCGCAGACACCCAAGCAACAGACGGGAGCTAATGGCAAAGGACGGCCTGCCAAGCCGGGCAGGTGCTTCCGGTGTGGCGAAGACGGGCACTGGGCCGCGGACTGCGGCAAGAAGGGGTCCACTGGAGGTTTCCAGCAGATCGGCGACACCAGGCCCTGGGTGTCGGCGAAAGGAGTGGCGTACGACACCAGCAAGCCGCCCCCCACGCCGTGCATAAGATGTGGCCATATGCACTGGTCCAAGGACCCCTGCCCGGCAGGGGAGGGCCAGTGAAGGGGCGGGGGGGGCCCGGAGGTCCCCACTGGGGCCCCCACAGTCCGCGATGCATGGGAGGCATTACAGCATGTCCGGAGGCTCACGCACACCGACTCAGGGTCGAGCACAGGAGCGACAGCCATCCGGGTCATGGAACCCGGGTCGGTGGACACGTACACCAGCGCGCCGCGACAAGCACTGCTGGCCAGCACACCAGACGAGCTCCTGGTGGACGCCGTGGAGAGGAGGCTCAATGCCTTGGCAGCCAAGCGAAAGAGCAGGTCAAGCGCGACAGCGCTCATCTCAGGGGTGCGACTACTGGAAAAGCTACGCATCATCCAAGCGGTGGTTACCGAGGTCCACTGGATGCAAGCCACGGCGATTGGTAAAGGATGGGCGCGCAGGGCACAGCCTAAGCCGGTCGCCACATGGGACCACGTCGAGACGATCACCACCAGCCGGGGCCACTGGGCCTGGGGCCGGCTGGTGTTCCTGGCCATTTGCAGCATCGTGTACCTCTGGAGGGTGGGCGACGCGGCCAGTGTCACGTGGGAGTGGATATCAGTGCCGGGGTTCGTTACATTCTGGGACGAAAAGCGCAACAAGAAAGTCACCACATACGCCCTCTCGCCTTTTCTTGAGGCATGGAGGGCATATCTCTGGAAACACAGACCTGGACACGTGCAAGTACGACAGCCGCTGGTCCCAGGGGGAAGGTCGGTGCTACAAACGGTGCTCCAGCAAGTGGTGCAACATCGGGACCTCCCAAAAGCTGCCTGGCACAGCCTCAAGAAGCTGGGGGCCGTATCCTGGGGGCATCAAGGCGGAAAGTTGCGAGGGTTGCAAGTCTGGGGCCGCTGGTGGTCACAGGCCCAGCCCAGACATTACTGGAAGACACCGCCAGGATGGTCACTACCAGCAGAAGTCCACGTGCCATGGCCGGTGGGGAACAGCGGATGGTTGGCCAGAGATGTGGAGGGGCGACTGGTCCAACCCAAGTCACTCTGGCCCGCGGATGCATGGTCGCCAGTGCCGAAGATCCCAGCAGCCATGTTCACTAGGGGGGACAGGGACGACCCCGAACCACCGGGAGACGACTCTGACACCTCCAGCGCCTGCACGTCAGATGAGGGGCCAGATGCGGCAGACGAGGAAACACCAACGACAGAGCCGGTGGAGCTACTGGAGAAATTCGATGATGTCGCTCAAGGAGCGGAGGGACCGAAGATCACGGAGGGTGTGGGTGCTGAGGCTGAGAACACCGAGGTGGGGCCAGCTCCTGATGATCCTGCTACTGCAGCAAGCGACAGCAGACCTGCTGAGGAGCATGTGGTACACGTTGTGGTCGATGACTCGGATGATGGTGGTGACCCAGTTAGTGATTTGGGGACAGACGCTGCGACGCCGGCAGCGACGGACGACACGCCAGCCCGACACAAGCGGCAACGCGATGGTGACGACCTGCCTGACAGCGCCAAGCGGGCATGCAGGAGAGAACGTGACGGTGGGGGCGAGCCGCCTATGCGGGAACCCGAATCCGACACAGCCCCACACTTTGGGTATGTGGTCACAGCGACTCGGCGAGGTCCACAGTACCAGCTGTGGAGACCTGTGCAGGTGCACCGCGCTGGCCCAGATGAAGTGTCCGGAATGCGAGGCTCTAGTGACGGACCACTGGCTACAGGCCTCCAAGAAGGTGGCGGAGACGATCCGGGTGAAGGAGCAGACGGTGAGGGACCTGCTGAGGGACTACATGATGACTACTATGTGCCGATGGAACGAGGAGGCGGGGCCAGTCAGCCGTCACCTGGGAGCGGTTCTGCATGAGCTGGCCACCAATGTGGAAGCGGCCACGGACATCTCACCGCCGGACATCAGCACGTCATCCTCGCGGAGACACCGGTCTAAGTTGGTGGTGCCAGTAGAGGTGGCCGAGAAGGGCCTGGGGGACACGGGGGCCATTGACATACCGGACAGTGTCTGGGATGCTATGGCTCCGGCTAATTTCCTGTGGGCCTCTGAGGGCACCCCCCCCCCAACCATTTTCATCGGACCCGCCGTTGGTTGCACTTGTTCACACCCTGTTGGGGCAACAGCTTGTTGCGGTTTCCCCGTCGCAAAAACCGCCGAATGCAAGGGCGTATGTCCAGCACAAGAATGAGCACAAGTGCTCCCTGATCTTACCCATGCTGGACCTGAATGCCCGCTGTGTGGACCCCCTACCATTTAAATTGCCCACATTGGATGGGCTGGCACACCTGCTGCAATATTGTGCGCACTACGTGGGGAGCAATTGTTTTACTGCACCCTTGATATAAGCAACCACTTCTGGAGCTGTCGACTGCCCCCACCGCAGCGCGACAGCATCAGGGTGGGGGTGGGGGGGCGGGTGTACGCACTGCAGTCCCTGCCATTCGGTTGGAAGCACAGTCCCTCCATGGCGCAAGCCATTTTGGCAGCTTTCCTTGTAGAATATTTCCCAGGGTCGGTGGTGGTGATCCAATATGCAGATGATGTGATGGTGGCAGGCAAGCACTCCAGCTTGGTCCGTCAGCAGGCACTACGTACGAAGGCGGATTTAGAAAAGGCCGGTTGGGTGGTCAGCCCGAAGTCCTCCCTGGACCCCAGCGACCGCGTAAAGTGGATGGGAAAGGTGGTCGGGGGAGACCAGGGAGGGGTGCAGAATGCCCCAGCGCTGCAGGCACACCTCGTCTGCTGTTGGCTTAGACTAGCCACCACCGGATATTCGGACAAAGCGCTGAGGCGCATGCTGGGGAAACTACAGTGGGCACTGCGGCCGGGGAGGGGGGCACAGCCTTTCCTGGCTGGCGCGTACCGTTGGCTCAACCAGGGACCCAGTACTGCGAAGTGTACACCACCCAAGGTCCTGCGGGGTTCTGTGCAGTGTTCTTGTGCTCCGCCTTTTGCAAACAACTGATACGTTCTACTGCGACGCGGCCCGACAGGGCCAGAATTATTATGTTGGCATCTGGGGGGATTCACTGGGGATGCGTATTAAGAGGCTGCCTGATTGGGTAGCTACACAGCAAGCAGCGGAGCTGGCAGGTATTGTAGAGACAGTGCGCACGGGGGCATACAGACGGGTGCAGTTCCTGCGAATCTATGGTGACAACATGTCATCATTGTTTTCTGCCATGAAGGGCAGAGCAGCCACGGCCTGTGATGCACAAAACAGGCTGCTGCGCCAGCTGCAGCACACTCTACGTTGGTCTGGGGCGGTGGTTGAACTGCTGTGGGTCAAGGGAGAGTTGAACCCAGCGGATGTTCCATCCCGCTGGAGATCTTATGACTCTCCTGACGACATGCTTGTAGCAGCACTATGCACACAGGCACGTTTGGACCAGGAACGCGTGCACACACCCCTGCATGTAGGGACAGTGCGATACAGAGGCTGAGGGGGGGGGGGGGGGGCACAGGCGCAGGGAGACCCCACGGCGGCCGTAAGGGCAACGCGTGGGAGCCACCCGGTTTTCGAGGTAAGCCAGCGCCACCCAGCCCTACCCCCCCGTGCCCTCTCCACAGTCTTTCTTGAGACAGGGGGGGGGGGGAGCCGCACAGCGTATTCATCGGGTAGGGCATGGGCCTGAACCCCGAGTTGTTGTCAGCAATTGACAGGCTGTGTGTTGGACTTGTGGTGCAGTGCATGTTTCAGTGCAGGGTGCATAACCTAAACCTTAGTTTATGGATATAAACTATAGTTTAGGACCCCGACTGTGTTGCTTAGTGTGTTCTTTGCACTGATGGTTGGGTCCCCCACCCACCCACCCTTACTGGCCCTGGATCTGCTTCCCCACCCACCACACCGGCCAGTGCCCAGCCCCCACCCACCCCCCCCCCTCCGGGTCGCTGAATGCACCCAGCGCCTGTGCCTCAGTACAGTCAGCCCTGCCGCCACCGCTATGCAAACACTGTCTACTGGAAGCAGCCTGCCTGGCTGCGCATGCCCTGCCCCCGGGTAGGGGCATGGACCTGAACCCCGAGTTGTTGTCAGCAATTGACAGGCTGTGTGTTGGACTTGTGGTGCAGTGCATGTTTCAGTGCAGGGTGCATAACCTAAACTTGTTGAGCCTGAGAAAAAAAAAAGGAGCAGTGCATGGCCACCGTACGATTGCGCACTCACATTGGCAGCGAGGTACGCGTTCAGTTGCGAGGGGGGTGTCCGTGAGGTTCTCAAACACAAGGTCCAGATAGGTTGGCGCGTGCTCCATCAGGACACAATTGGACACTATCACCGTCCAACGCTCAGTCAGCATCATCAGCACCGCTGCCAAGTTCAGCACCACTGCAAGTTTGGCACCCACACAGTGTGCCTGAGCTGGGGTTTGAGACCACCACCACTGTAGCTAAAGAGATCCCAATGTGTGCAATGAACTGAAGTTGGTATTCTGGACTGAGCTGCTGGAAGAGGTGCATCACAAGACCGCCCACAGCAACAGCAAGCTATGTGAGGCACCAAACGAGGGCTCATCAAGTAATGGCCCCCTGCACATGTTGTGTTTGGAACCGTTTATCTTCATCCTCATGCCTTATTTGGTACGTTTGCCAATTGGATTTTGTAGTGTTCGCTGTCAAGCCCAAACATAAAAACCGCCCAAGAGGTACACATACTGGCCAACAACTCAGTCAAGAAGGGGAGCATGAAGGGGGGAGGTAATAATTTTGTCCAGGGTGTCAAGTTTTTTGGCCGCATGCGATTCAAAGAGTGCTCCACACATGCACATCCTGGTATGCATATGCAGCAATGTTTGGCAGTTCCATCAAGATCTATTGACAAACATTGGCTCATTGTTCATAGCTTGGCCGTATTATGTCAGCCACAACCTCTAGCTTCTATGCTACAGACACTGGATATCTGCACCCCAATCTGCTGACCCTTGCGCTATGGCTGGCACTCCGTTGGCCAGGTCCGCCGGTCAAGGTTTAGGCTGGGCGGAGAGGGAGGTCGGAGGGGGGTGAAGAAGCCGGCGCCAAATGCGCCCATGACAGGCCCTGCCCGTCTATCTTCGATACCTTCGCTTGCGTGTTGAGCTGACATATTTTCCCCAGAGGGCCCACTTATCGTTTGGTCTGTATTAGTATCTGACAGTGGCGATTCGGCCTCTGAGACATTAGACTGATCTGACATAGAGTCCCCAGCCGAACAGATAGATTCATTCGAATCAGAAACCCCAGGTTTCCCCAGAAACCCCAGTTTGGCGTCACTGCCTCTCTTCTCCACCCGCCCGTCAGATGGTTGTTCGACTTATACTGTGCCTGTGTCTTGAGGGAGCGGGAGGTCCAGGGACCCACCAAACTCAAACAACCGTCTCTGAACATTGTCCGATGTGGCCAGCACATCCTGGGCTGGCTGCCCTCTCAGCAATAAAGGTGTGGCTCACATACGGAGCGGACTTCAATGGTGTTCAAACATCTCACCACCGCCCCCCCCCCCCTCTTTGTACCCCCGTTGACACCAGGGGGGTCCTGCGGAGGGGGAAAGGATGCTTGACTTTGAGGTAGAGGGGAGAAGAGTTACGGCCCTGGGCCGCCAACTTGTCCGCTCTTTCATTTCCTGGGATATCCACGTGACTGGGCCACTCCCAGCTAACCTGTGTGTTGTCCAAGAGATTCATTAGAGCGATCCACAGATCCACATTAGTGCAGACCCTGGGCCACAACCCAGCCATTGGCTCTCCATCAGTGAGCCCCACCCTGCAATCCTCCATGTACATACGCAGAGTCTGTACAAATTGCAACCTTCAACGAGACAAACTGATAGTGCGAAACTACTTGTATCACTGCCTGTAGCTCTGAACAATTTATGGTCTGCCGCATGTGTGGGGGTAAGTACGAGGGCTCTTCCCACCCATCGGCGGAGTGACAGCCCTATCCCCCCACCCACCCCACTGTTGGGACATATGCTGCCGATCCATCAGTGTAAACCATGAGGCAGCCTTCTGATTTTTGTTTCCGGATGAGTTCCAAAGCCTCAGAAGCTAACTCTTGTTTCCGGGTGACTTTACGGCCTTTTGCTTCATGCCGCTCCTCTACAAGCAATTGATCTAGCTGATATGCAATAGCGTGGGAAATGAGAGATCCATGATACAGCAGATGGGACAAGGAACTGTGAAATTGAAGGAAGACTGCCGAGTAGTGACCCAGAGGTTCCCAGGAGGCGACGACTTGAACTGTCCTCGTCCAAATGGTCAAGAACATGTCAAAAGTAGGGACGTCTCCTGGCAACGTTGAGTTGTGCAGTGTCCAGTGGGCTGCCCTAGCTGCCCACAGCATGATACCCTGGGGGCACAGAAAAGAAATGGCCACAGGGATAGACCGCAAGTTATACTGCACGCAATTGTGTGCTACTGCTTCCCAACATTTCTCCAAAGAATCAAAGATTGGCACGTGGAAATGTCATGCATTCAGGGAGTGGTAAAGGGTTTTCTAACCCACTACAGATAGGATACTTTGCTGATTTAGGCCAAGAATTTAACTTCTCTGCTGTTTTCAGCTTTTGCCAGAGCGCTTGATGGACAAAATCCATGGGTGAGGGAGGTAACCGTGCTTTCCATACCTAAGGTGACTGTTTTGTTTCTGTCTGCGAATAGGAAATTAACCGTTTGACAGGGGTAGACTTAGCCCAGGCCTCCATCCAAACAGATGGAATTGACCAATCTGTCACTAGCTTAAATGTGCCCAGAGCACTCTCATTAATGTTCCTCTATGTTGGCCCCATGGAAGGTAAAAGATGGGAATGCACCCTGCCCTCATTATCATACATGCCATGCACCCGAAGAATCTTTTTCCAGATCAGAAGCGGGCAGTAGTATGTAAGATGTTTTTGATTTTTGAAGATAGAGGAATGCCACAATGGCAAATCTCCAAAATTACCCTGCTCTGAAATGCCATCAATCATGTAACGTGCAAGTGATATGGATTTCATGCTACAGGACAAAAACGTAGAGGTGTTGTATGGAACAGAAGGAGGGGCTAGGCATATGTTAGTATCTGTTGCTCTTGTGCACCCAATGCATCCAACACTCTTAACAAACCCATGATAGACAATATAAGGTGTTTGTGTTTCACACTCTTCTACTACCTAGACCCCCCTCCAATGTGGCACTTTTTCAATGCCACGTCCCAGGTCTCCGCCACTAGAATCCACTGTTACAGTTGCTTTCTTTTTTTTGTTTTCTTGAATTCGTAATGCTCAAGGTCTCATTGAGTGTTCTCGGGAGAACCCCAAAAGGCAAAGGTGCCAATTTTTCATGTAACGGGGTTGGAAAGGTGAATTTATAATGTGGTGAATACACTCACTATTTGAGATTAGAGCACAAATATAGGGAATGGGCAGCTTCCGGCACATCCAGCCACACACCCATCTACATCATCATCATGCTCAATATTAGTTATGTATCATATGCTCGACATTGAGCATGCCAAAGGCAAATTGTTATACGGCTACTAGATCGATTCGGGCTATAGCTCGTTGATTAACAATGTGACCATCTTCAAAATGCTATGCAATTGTTCACACTATATTGCTCAACACTGCAAACCGTACGGTGGGGACACAACACTTTGAGCTACCCTCAAAACATTTGCTTTTACTTCTCGTGTGCATTGCCCATTCACGGAGCCGACATTGTGCGAACCATTGGCGGGATATTTGTTAGTGCATCCAATTGGGTTAAATTGATAAGTTTGCAGATGAGATTAATAGCTTTATACCAATGCAAAATTTTTGTGTCAAAGAAATGGTCCCAATTCAAGATCAACACCATGACCGACAAAGCAGGCCAACAAGGTGTAAATTACTTTGTCGTAGGCTCAATTGAACATGAGTAGACCAAGAAGGGCTGCAGATATGAACAACTCCAAAGGACAGTCCATGGTTAGACCAAGTCAAAGCAAAAATATTTTAATGAAAATTTGGCATTTGGTGATAAGTAGTGAAATATGCACTTTTTTGTTGAAATTGGTATTGGTTAGGAATTCAAGACACTCAATGTCAAGAGAATCGGGTGTTTCCATTGCCTAGGCTTGGCCAATTAATCAATAGACCGTTATTATTCACAATTGACTCACAATAAGGTCACAATATTAACGTAAGATTTCAGAGTATTTAGGTTCTGGGGATGGAGACCCGAAAGCGTAACGTTTGTAGAAAATGTCCACTTTGTTTCAGTAAGTCCTACATGAATCACGTTACGTCCACTCATTTGAGTGCTAGGTGAGGAAGAGGAGGAGGAGGAGATGCGGTCCCCCGGTAGGGCGCCCCCGTGTCACATCCCCATGGTGCCCGCCGGCCCTCCTCGGTCCGGCTGGCGACCGAGAGGAGGGTGCGTCCTGACCCGTCCGGCTGAGCATCATGGCGGCGGCTCTCCTCTTTGTCGCCTCCCCTTGTCCCCTGGCTTGCACCATGTGCATGCACCCCCGCCCTACACGTGGCTCGATCCCCCCAGGGGCACGGAATGGGGGGCAAGGCAGAGCGCTGGCTCCACTTCCGGCACGATCCACCCCCCCGGGACGCAGTCTCACCGGTGTGGGCCCTTAGCCCGCCAGGTACTACCGATTGGGCGGCGTTTGGCCGGCGGGTCTTGGGGGCTTCGTCCGTAGCCCGATCCCCCCCCCCCCCGCACGGCACTCCTGCCGGAGTCGTCCGCGCGCGGACCTGCACCCTCGCACCCCCCTGGCCTTGCCAGGAGCGCACCTAGGGAGAGGTGTAGTGAGGGGCTTAGCGAGATGGCCGCAAGACTAACCCCAGCAGCTGGTACAAGACCCGTGGCTGGTAACCGGCCATGTGTGGAGTGGCCAGCAGCATATCACGCAGCCGGCGCACTTGACGGCGGTCATAGGCCCCCCTCGTCTCGTACAAACCCATGTAACGGGATGGCGGCCCGTAAGTGATAAGCCAGACCAACCGCCGCGGCGGGAGGCCGACCGGCCCATCGATGATGACGACCTCAGCCCTGCGGACCTCTCGGGGCCAACGCCCCGCGGCCCTGGGCAGAGGTCGGTGTGAGTACCAAAGGACCCGCTGTGCCCCGCCCCAGTGCGGAGGCCTCTGTTGTCCCGGGGGCAAAACGGCGGACAGCCGCCCGCGCTCGCACACAGACCACAGCAGGCTCGCTCCCGGCCATAGCCCGGCCATCGCTGGACGGCTCCCCCATTCATAGGAGGTCGGGCCGAATCGCGCAGGCACCCGGACCGCCAGGTCCCATGTGCGCCCGTCGCCGTCCCGATAGTAGACCGTATGGTAGACCTCACGGGCCGCCGGGATGATGGGCATCTCCCGCTTACGGTCTAAGGCATCCCAAAAGTTTATGACAGTGGCCAGCACCCGCTGTGCGGCGCCCACCACTGGCCCCCGATCATACAAGTACCGTAGATCCTCAGGCTCCCAGTCCCCGAAAAGGTTGAGGTACAACATGCGAACCCCAGCCGGGGATGGGGATCGTCGTCCTTCGGCGAGCCCACACTGAGGGCAAAAGCGTCCGGGCCATACAGAACTACGATCCCCCATGGGGATACCGCGCGCCGCTTCCAACGTGCACACAACGTGTCCAAGCGTATGTGCAGTTGGGTGTGGACGGCTAAACGAAAGAGGTGCCGCCACGGGCAGGCAGAGACCCAATGGCGCGTCTCCACCCTCTGGAGTAGGTCATGTGGGGCTTTGTGGACTGCTTGCATGACCACATTCCTCAAAGCATAGGTTCAAACATAGTTTAGGTCAAGTTGCACAATGTACATTATTACCGCATTGGCCTATTTCAAGTCCCATCACTTTCGCGTCAATGAGAGCAACCAACATTTGACGCCACTGATATCACCCGCATGGGCAAGAACGTATTTGTCTAAAAATCTATGAGTATCAAAGACGGCGACACCAAATGGTGGACAACACACTTCTTTGAGCTCAATGGGCACCCTATGCACTTCGCATAAGATTTTTACCCATCACACAGACACTTGAGGTGGCCGGGGTGGTTGTCCGTGTGCGGGGACGGTATAAAGATAATATAACACTATATGTTGCCTTCTTTGTGACAGTGGAGCACGGAACGGATAGCGAGGGGGACCCCTGTCTGAAATTGACGGATGTTGTGCGGTTGAAACCGGTGCTTGTGTGGTAGGGTAGTTGGGGGTTAAAACAGGAAGCTTTAGAGCTCTGAAAGGGCATTCACACTGTTTGGCTCCAAATGTGGGAGTACCACCAATTGTAATGTGCTGCCATGTAGGAACATTTTCAAAAAACTCAGCGGTCCACATCCCTGGACAAATGTTTTTCCAAGGCTCTGCACCATCCCAGAAAAAGTGCGCATTTCATAGCTGCTGCATGAAGGTGTTTGGCTTTTATACGTGCACATAATGCCCACTGGGGGCTTGCTACAATGGTGCCGTGCATGGCTTTGGGCAGGATGTTCACCATCACGTCTCCATATACAATTGGCACATTGGTTAGGGACAGCAGTGAGCACTCTAGGAGGATGTGGAGGCCAACTCTGCAAGACATTGCTTAGGGCAGCCAATTGCTTCGTGAATCTAGGAGAAAGTGTTTGCTTTGGAGTGCCTAAAAGCTGTGATGTTGACAAAATAGGAGTAGAAAAAGGCACCGGAAGAACAAAGAGCACAACACTGGTGATGCGGCCTAGTGGTATCCGCCGGCTCTTGTGGCAGAGTGGTCGCCGGTTTGATCCTTCGGGATGACAAATGGAACATATCTTCCAAAGTCGGATAGTAGGCCATAGGCTTCCAAACGTTCAAACAATATCAGAATCATTGGAGCCACCTGTTTTTTCTTTTTTCGGCACCAAGAATAGTCATGTATAGCTATAGCGGTGCTGAGGCGTACGGCGAGCGGAGATGAGGGTGTGCAGGCGCCTAGAGTGAGCAAGGTTGGCAGGGTAAAAGCAATGATGGAGAGCAAAGGGTGCTCAATGAGGTAAATAAGGCAAAATTCCAGACCCGTTATCTTTTTGCGAACGAGGAAAGAGGTTTTAAAATAGGTTTCATTTTTGCGTTTGTGAAAGAAATGGTTCAGCAACCGAAAAGGCTACCTGTATTCAAAACAGAAATCCTGTTAAAACCTCCTACACCCAAAACCTGTACCATATGCTAGGGCTCAACACAAAGCATGAGAGTGCAAAAATTTGTGATGATGGCGGAGAGAGGGAGCTCGGAACATCAAGCACACGAGTGCTGCCTGAGGGTCGAGGGATTAGGGAGTTGGGAGAGATAGCCAAAGAGACGTTTAGGTTGAATTTGCATGGATCAAATGTTTTTTGACAACCATATGTCCCATGGCCTCATGTGCTTGAGTCTGTGTGGGCACAAAATGTGGCTACCGAAGAAGAGCAAAATGACGATTGTGCTTGTGGCCAGTTGTGTGGCCACCGTCTCAGCAACATATTTGGCAGCGACACTTGCTAATTTAACATGTGCTATGGTTGCACGTTGTTGTGTAAATCTACTCTACATGGCTAATTGACAAGTTCATTGGTACATCAGCGTACGATGCTCGCATGCCGCGGGGTTGATTGGTGTGCGCAATTTGCGAAGATGTTTGCTTTGTTGTCGCACCAGATGTTTTGATGTCTTTGTGTAATTTAGGCCTGAGATTCGTCACGTTGGCCAAGAATTGACCCGGCGTTTGCCACTGTGTCCTGCATGTTAGTGCACATTCTGAGACGTCATCAGAGCATTCATAGCTATCATAACGCCGCGCATTCACAGTTGGCTGGCCTTGGAGCATTAAGTGGCTTGCAGGCAATTAAGAACTACGATGCGGCCTCACCCTATAGTAGAGGCTGCCAAAGATTGGTAAGGATCTGGCCTACATCATCATTGTCGGTGAGTGGAGGCCGTGTTACGAAAGTACACTGAATCTCCTTTGCAACCGGCTCTAATGAGAAAGTGGACTCGTCCCCATTACCGATATACTCCACCTTCGTCAGCCGCAACACTCTATGCAAATTTGCACGGGATTGCTTCACCAACGGCGTGACCGTCTCATCCATGGCGCGGCGGTAAGAGGTCACAAGGCGCGTTGTAATACGACGCCGCTTGCGGAATGCGCTCCACCAAGCAGCCAGTTTGTCTTCGGATTGGTATGTGACAGGCTGTCCAGCAGCGAAAAGAGGATCGTTCATGACTATGAAAGAGTGTCCAACAGACCGGCATACACCCTAGAGTACAAGAGCACATGGAATTATAGCTGTAGCAACACTTTGTCACCCATATTGACCCTTCCTGCATCCTGCACAAAGCTATAAACCATGTTCTCTATTGGATCAGAACCGAAAAAATGACAGTTCAAAAAAAGGACCAAAAGTGCGGAAACACGGGGTCTCCGTGTTTGGACAAGCTAGTGTTAGCGCAAAGGGGGGGGAGGGTACAATGCCTTGTAAAATCAATTTTATTTGTTTCGGCCCACCAATTTCAAAACTGGCTCCAAGGATCAATTGTAGCACATATAGCACAAACGAAGGGCCCACAATGGCAAAGCAAAATTATTGTCTGTGGAGCACAATAGTGTGACTTGTCAGGCATGGTGTTGATTGTACTGGAGGTTGGCTGTGTGCTACAATTGCCCAGCAACATTGCATAGAGAGGGACCTCTGCAGCTATTGGGCATCTGACGGCCCTGTCTGGCAATAAAACTCTCCCTGTTCAGGCCAAATTGAGAAATCAACACCCACAATCCTGCCTTCATGTGAAAAAGCCCCCTGGGGATGTGGGGGTTTGCAACCCCTTTTCAGGGGAATTAATGCCATGCTGAAACAAGAACAGTGCATGTGTGCAGTTTCCTTTGAATTTGCACGGCTGTTTCTTTGAATATGAAACCCATTTGACCTCTCCAACTGCACCACAGACAGATTTCAACAATGCCATGGAGCATGCAATACTGATTGGGAACAAACACGTGCAAAAGACGATGAACTCATATTCATTGCATTCAGTGAGAAAAAAATGGATAGGGTCAGTATACTTGCAAACAAATAATGTGCTGAAAAAAAAAACCCTGCTATGAACCAAGCATCCAGACTTCCCAAAACCCTCATAATACATCATGAGGAATGTGCTTGGGTGGATTGCTTCAATGCCATCCCATGCTAATTGTACGGGATGTGATACACACAAAAGGACTCACGAACACACACACACACACACACACACACACACACACTAACGAAGCGAGCGAACATGCACGGTACAAAAGCACAGCGCTGGTCGGGGAACGAATCTCGTCAGGCCATGAGTGTCAGGTAGAAGAAGTTGTAGACATGGAACACACACACACACACACACACACACATGAACACACACAATATGCCCACTCGTAGAACAAAGCACTGTTCAGGTGAACAAAAAAACCAGAAACTGGGACACGGGCAGCCAAACAAAAAGAAAAAGGACTATGCAGAGGCCCTACGTAAGACAGAGGATAGGTTCGTGTGACAAGAGGCAGTATTATCAATTGGGCCTACTTCCTGTTATGAAGGCATGCGCACACTGGGGAAATGGAGATCCAGACGTTGATAGTGGGGTGATAGGCAACGACAAAATCAAAGAGTGGGGTGCCGGAGGAGAAAGTGCTGCAAATGAGAAGAATGCAACTGGTAATCCCTGTGGTACAACGTGCAGCAGAAGAGAGGGACACATGAAGCAGCAGCACTAGGCAACCCTTTTATGGTACTCATGTGCTGAGCCCCAACCAGTCCTCAGCTGCCAAAACCTGCTGCAACAGGTTAACTGTTCGGAACAAAGTGCTTCAAAGAAAAATACGGGACATGATACCCCTGAGATACGCAGTAAAATGTAACCACTAGATGAAATCAATGATCGGACAGTACTGTGCTAAGTAGTCAGACACCCAACTAGCAACCAACCAAACCCATTCGCGAGCAAACTGCCGAACGGTTGATGTTATGCGATTGTTCAGCGGACCATGTCCCATCACCAGTAAAATGCGCCTTTCACACGTGGATCTCCATCCCAGCACTGCCTCGTTGTTAGATTGGGGACGAGAAATGCAGTGCAACACAAGCAGATGTGCTGCAAACCCCCTTTGGACTGCCTGAGTGCAGCAGTAAACTGGTTCTGCGGTGCTTCCAGAACAAACGTGGATTGTGCTGAGGGCACAGAATCGCCCAGCACTCTTCCTGAAGGGCTCAACTTACGTGAAGTAATCAGAGCGTGGGGCTGTTATTCACCATAATGATCAGAGGGCTGGGTTGCAAATTACCAAGACATATGTTGCGGTGAAAGACTGCAGTTGGCTGAACAACGGGGACTTACTGCTGCATCTCCTCGAGAATCTTCTTGATGGTGGATATTGCGGAGGCACGGCCCGTGGCAGGGCCGTACACAGTGGCAGTCATGGTGTCACGGTCAAGGTTGATCTCAGTGCCCGTGTCTCTGCAAAAAAAGAACCAGGTTTCAGCTGAACCACCTTCCGAGTGAGAATTCCGAGTGAGAGGAAGCAGGGGGGAGGGTTTGTGGAAAATCAGATATCCTGATTACAAACCCCCCCAGAGCCAAAATTAAAGAAAAGGGGGTGTTGAGGGGGGGGGGGGGTTAAAGGGGGTTTTCGCTGCGCGGGGGTATCGTCCGCGGGAAGGGCACCCGCGCGTTCTGGGGTGCACCTTGTCCGGACCCTTCACATCCACACGCAGTGAGGAAAATCAGGAGGAATGACTTTGTTTGTCATCTCCACCCATATGATGCGGCAGGCAAAAGGGGTGGCAATCGGTAGCGCATCGGTAGTGCCCAGCTGTCATGCTTGTAGACCATACACCAGGAACAGTAGTTCTTTGACAGCGGATGGGATGAGGTACAGCAGGGAAAGGTACAGCTTACGATCCTTGCAATTACCGAAATTAAAAAAAATTTTTACAGTAAAAGATAACAGAAAATTGCAACAAATCCCGATGAAAATTGCATGACACTATGCAGCGAACAGGATTGTCACGGCACCCAGCCTCACCAATTTGGTGATGCTACCGCGTGTGCCGTCCAATGAAGTCCCGCCTTTTTTTCAGTTTTGGCTTTTCTGATCTCTTTTTTTTTTCATCTTCTTGGCACAGATTACACACAAAATGGGGAGTGGCGTTGCCAGGGGACAAGTGCACTGGGGGAATTTCGGGAGGTGAAATTTTTGCCACCTCCAGAAATTCTGAAGCTTCAAACACACTCCTATTTCTTGCTACACTGTTATTTCTTGCTGGGCTGCAGATGGTCCCTGCTATTTCCTGGTGGGCTTGTACATGGTCGCCATCATTTCCTGGTGGGCTCTGCATGGTTCCTGATATGATGGTTGCTGTTGTTTCCTGGTGGGCTCTGGATGGTTCACCGGCATGAAGATTGCACAACAAATAAGTGACAAACAATTTTCTCTCACACCACAGGGTTGCTAAGGCACTGTACCAAAAGACACAGCTCAAAATTGCAACTCCTAGTGGCTGTTTTACAGGCAGTATGCGACCATGCATAAAATCCGCTGCCCCGGGTCCAGTAATTGTAAGCGGAGAAGGGCGAGCTTTCCGCTTTTTCAAGGCATCCACAATCCTTAGTGCACTGCAGGCAAACAGCAATACTGGCCCTGTTCCGGACATTGTCAATTGCATGATTCCGGCTGGCACCCCGCCGGACATGTCTCAATTGACAGCATTCACCTGCATATGAATACACGGTGAAATTGTTGGTCACTCCAGGGCTTTTCTGAACCGGGGGCTGGAGACCCACCCACCCTAAAATTCTGATCCCCCCCCCAAGGTACCGAGGCCTTGTGCCAAACCCCCCCCCCAAGGTGGGACGCACAATAAGAAGAATTCTGGGTCCCACAGCACGAAAATTTCGGGGGGGGTGATTTCGCCATTTTTCTGAACAGCGAAATTTTCCCTGCGAATTTCTCCCCTCCTGAAGCCCCCCCCCCCCCCCCCGTATCTGTTGCTAATGGGTAAGATTTGGACGTTGCGCTTGCCCAGGGTTTTCTCTGATGGTGGGACCCTGGGCAGCAATGGCTTGGCCTAGAAGCGGTTCTCCACATTCCCGTTTCCATAAAAGCCAACTGCTCATTCCCGTTTCCATAAAAGCCAACTGCTCTGGTGTGTTCATGCCGTTTCACCCTAAACATGACAACACATACATTCCAGGAAATTTCCGGGAAAATTACAGTGATTAAGAAAATTATGAAAAATTCCATCGCAGTCTGTGCCTGTCCCTGGGTACAGGCAGATACGGCAGAATGTGTCATCCCATCTGTCCCCGCATCCCATTTTCACTCTCGTGGCAACGTTGTCCTGCACACACCTCCGCAAGCGGTTGATGCTCGAACCCCCTGTGCCAATGATCATGGGGATCGCCCGCTCATTTGTCAGCGAAACGGTCTCGATGTCGCCCTCCATCGAGGCAACCAGCTCCTTGATCTTAGCTGCTGTGCTGGCGGAGGAGGTGGCATCCCCAACCACCGTGATGATGCCACCCTGCTTGTCAACACTCACGCTCTCAGCACCTGGGACACAGATCATTGCACTCGCACAGTCACAGCGGAAACACGTGTGGAAACACAGCACACGATCATCCACAGAATAAACTACGTGATCAAAACCATAGCCAAGCACATGATCAAAATTCTGATTAGAGACATGATCAAATGGCACGACCAAAGCAGGTTGAAGAGAGAGATCAACCGCATGATCAACCGCATGATCAACCGCATGATCAACCGCTCTCCAATCAACCACGTGATCAGAACCATGACCAAACACATGATTGAGCACACCAGCAAGCAATCATCAACAGCAGGACTGCACAAACACGCAAACACACACTCAGTCACGCGATCAAACCACAATCAACGACATGGTGAACCACCAAACCATGACCAAACACACAATCAAACATGTGATCAAATGACGGGAAAGGTCAGCTGTGATATGTTGGCGCCCACTGTGAACCCCCTCTCTCCCGGGACGGGGCGCATGATTCCAATGAGGGATGCAGGTGGCCGTCCGGGGGGGGGGGGGATAATTGGATTGAGTGTGTGCAATGGAATAATAAACATGGCTAGAACAGCAAAGCAAGCAGAATTGAGTCAATGCACTCCACAGTTTGAATTGAGTGCATCTTTGTTCTCAAATCAGACTTTGTTGAATATATTGAGCAAAGGGCTCAGGGGAAACTTCGTACCGAGATTATTTCACCAAGGAAATTTTCGGGGGGGGGGGGATTCTATTGCCTTTGGCAAGGCACCCCAAGAGGGATTTTTGTGATGGGTTGTCAGGACATGGACTGTCCACCAGCTCCCCCCCCCCCACCCGGCTCCTTTTACATTCTTGAGCCGTGGCCGGCCGGGTGACTAAAATGGCCATAACTCAGTTTAGGGGCCCCAAAAACGCGCGGCACTTTTGACCATCGGGGGCGGAATTTCGCGCTCTTCAATTTTGTCTGTCGCAAAATTTGCTGAAAATGCACGTAGCCCCGGGAAATCGTGATTTATTGCCATTTTGGGTGTTTTTCGGCTTGAAAACTTCCCCCGGCTGTGGCCAAAACTCACTTTCATACCAAACCAACCTCAAAATAAGCCCACTCTAGGCTGTTGCAGACACAACTGCACACGTGGTTTTTGTAATTTGTAATGGGTTCAGATTCAGCATCTCTGATTTTGGAATCATCCATCATCATCATCCATCATCCAACCCCCAATTAGGGTGAAAGTTCAGATGTGCATGCAAACAACTGCGGACTGTCATCTGTGAGGCAGACAGTGTGGAACACAAGTGTATTGAAGGACACACTGTCTGGATGTGCAGAAAAACTGTTGGATGTCAGTGCGAGCTATCCGGTTCTGCGGTGGCGCATGAAAGCAGGGGGGATTAAGGGGTACCCTCATTAAACGAAGATTAGGTCCCCCACAATAAAGGGGGTACCCCAGTTGCATCACAACACCCTGCCGACACAATTTCGCCACATTTGCTAAAATCAACATTTTCCCACTAAACTATCGCCCCATGAAACCCCCGCCCTGTATGCACACAAAGGGGGCAGGGGGGGCACTTTGATGAGTTGAATGAACTGAGACGACAGATGGACAGCACATGACAAACAGACAGCACATGGAGAGAATGTGCTCCCCGCCCTGCATCTTTGTTCTACGGGGCAGGTGGGGGCTTGTCCAAGCGAGAGGCGGGGCCGCATACCGCATTCCTTCTTGATCCCATCCACAACACTGTCCTTGCCGTCCTCCCGGACGCCGATGACCCCGAAGAGAACGGAAGGGAACGAGATCTGAGAGAGAGGAGGCGGCGGACGTGGGGAATGCCCCAATGGCACGGGGCAGTGCAGACCACGGCATCTCACCCCTTCTATGGCCAGTTTGGTGTCAAAAATGGGAATCTTCGGCCTGGTTTCAGGTCGATCGTCCAGAAAGTTCAGGGCGATCGCCAGTGTGTCAAGCAGACCTAGACACATGGGTGCCCTGCAAGGCGACCAGATTGTCCTACATCTCAAAGGCAGTACGTACGCCGGTGCCCTACACACGCCATCACTCATGACAACTGAAGTAGGACAACCCTCAGTAGCACCGACGTTCCTGTCGGTCAGTCGTCCCTATCTCCTCATTGCTCTATACAGACGGGGGTCATTGTTATCTGTGAGGAAGGGCTATCAACCGTACAGTGTTTGCTTGGACTGCCTTAGCCTTGGAGTCAATTGTAAGTCTCGGAGGGTAAAGGTACTCAGGGGCCTCATCAGCCTTTATGGAACACCCCCCCCCCCTCCCCCACAACACTGCACACCGGGTGTACTACACGGTACCCCATCAGCCTTTATGGAACACCCCCCCCCCTCCCCCACAACACTGCACACCGGGTGTACTACACGGTACCCCATCAGCCTTTATGGAACACCCCCCCCCTCCCCCACAACACTGCACACCGGGTGTACTACACGGTACCCCACCAGCCTTTATGGAACACCCCCCCCTCCCCCACAGCACTGCACACCGGGTGTACTACACGGTACCCCATCAGCCTTTATGGAACACCCCCCCCCTCCCCCACAGCACTGCACACCGGGTGTACTACACGGTACCCCACCAGCCTTTATGGAACACCCCCCCCTCCCCCACAACACTGCACACTGGGTGTACTACACGGTACCCCACCAGCCTTTATGGAACACCCCCCCCCTCCCCCACAGCACTGCACACCGGGTGTACTACACGGTACCCCATCAGCCTTTATGGAACACCCCC